>JAODUP010000207.1:805000-894763 GCA_025642065.1 Paralvinella palmiformis | reverse complement strand
TAAAATTAGAGAAAAATGAAAAGAAAAAAACAAATTTCTAAAATAATCCAAAAGAGGATAATCTAAATATAAAAACTATGATTAAAACAAAACCTGGCTTTGTGTCGAACACTACGGCCAAGAAAGATTAAACCTAAAATGGAGAAATAAAATATTAATACACAGTATGAATAATGTGTGAATAATATAAGCATAAATCAGAATAAATTCAGATTAATACTAATAGCAGCGATATAACACGACTCAACCCAATAGCAACGACCGGTTTCGACCTATTCAAGTCTTCTGCAACCTGTGTGTCTGTAGAGGGGTATAGCCTTCTGCGACCTGTGTGTCTGTAGAGGGGTATAGCCTTCTGCGACCTTTGTGTGTCTGTAGAGGGGTATAGCCTTCTGCGACCTGTGTGTCTGTAGAGGGGTATAGCCTTCTGCGACCTGTGTGTCTGTAGAGGGGTATAGCCTTCTGTTAGCACGAAACCAAGACACTCCATTAAGTGATAATGGCTTAAACGACGATGCTAATATGTATATTAACTGATCGTGTTTTGACTGATTACAGAACTAATGTACAGTGAAGTCTCGGTAAAGGAGTGTTCCTCTAACTCGATCATTGCGCTATAGCGAATACATTCGACAATATCCGATTACTTTCTAAATGTAATTGTACTATGAAAGGGAGGTATCCTAAATGGCCACATAAAACGCTTTGAGGTATTTAGAATGATAGCCCTGTATTTAGAATGATAGCCCTGCATTTAGAATGATAGCCCTGTATTTAGAATGTTCCCAGCAAACATACAGTTTAAATATTAGTGATTCCATACTTCTGTAAGCTTGTAGGAGGGGGGGGGGGTACTTGAGTATCTATTTACGTTACTATGGTTAGGGAATGCGATATTTCGTAATGCTGTGTAGATCTGTGCAGAAATGCTGCAGGTAGGTATTAATGATGTGCCATTGGTCGGTAATTGAGCTAGAAAATTAGATTTGCCAAGTCATGAATATATAACGTGGTATTAGCGGTGAGCGAAGATTTCAGATACAAATAGGATCAGATCTACATGCTGTTGGATAGAAGCTTTTAGCTGTTGGCCGTAAGCTGTACATTTTATACCACAGGATGTAGAGTGTAGAGTGTAGACTAAACACTGCAGGCGGTGAACACATTTAATATGTGTACTATAGACTATAGCCTGTAAGACTTATAGACCATATGACATCTTATGTAGCTACTATAACATATATTTTAGGTACAGTACTATGATACAAGAGCGTGTATTGTAGAGATTGGGCACGATGCCGTATAATATGGTATAAACTGTATATTGTAGACTCAGATTATGGGCTGTATACTGTAAGCTGTCAATTGTAGGTTGTATAATATATTGTGATATATATATATATATATATATATATATATATATATATATATATATATATATATATATATATACTGAAGGCGCTGTATTGTAAGCTCTGTTTTTATAGATTGTATGCTGTATCATGTGTATACTGTAGATGTATGTTTTCAATAAGTTGGATGCTGTAGACACTGTCGTTCCTAGCCTAAACACTGTAGTAGCTAAACTATCTAAGCCACACATATATTCTTAAGAAAGAAAAAAAAAACAAGCCTTACTACATGTATATTAATTGGAAGATGGGAGTGTGTGTATACCAAATGTTACATATCCTCACAGATGGTTCCTATTAAAATATATTGAAAGTTGACAGGTAGTTTTGTACGTCACTAGTAATTATGTTAATGTATGTGTGAAAAAAGTAATGAATATAATTTTAAAAAAATATATATATTTTGTTTCTTTTCTAAACATTTAACACAATATTAGTTGTAATGGGATTTCACTCAGTTCATTAAATTATACTGTTGGTTACTTCGTTTCTGGAAATTCGCCAAGGACCAGGAGATTATGATTCACGGATAGAAATTGATATATATTTTGAATGTTACTGCTTTAGGCTGTGTGTATGTATGTATGTATGTACACCACATACTATTAACTATATATACGCACCCACGCACATACACACACACACATTAACACACACTAACACACACACACACACAAACTAACACACCAGAACACACAAACGCAACATAATACACCCACACCGCGTATGATATTGTGTATTTGACTAGTTTATTTTTAACTTTACTTGAATTATTAGTTTCATAAATATAATTGCCATCACAAATAAACACATTAGGCCCTATATCACTCAAACATACAACTGTTATTTTACATCAGTGTGTCACAGGTGTCTGTGTGCCATTTTTTTAGGGTCACGCTCACCCCCCCCCCCCCGTCATGTCTTAGGTATGATCATCGCCGAAGTTAAAAGAACAACACTCACTCACTCACTCACTAACTCACTCAGTCGCTTTGGAAGTCAGTTACCATTTAATCATTAGCATGTAACATCAATATTAACAGAACCAGTTATAATTATGATGTTTATATTCTAGTCACGTCAGTCAGGTATATTTATATTACAGTAGGTTAACATGACATTGAAAGTAGGACAAAGTAATAACAACAACAACAACAACAACAACAACATAGAAATATATAGTATCAAATGATATAATACCAGAAAATGGCATAAACTCTGACCTTTGTTTCAAATAAAAGTGTAAAATGTCCGCTCTACTGTCTGAAGATGAGAGCTAACTGATAGGTAATTGATTTAGTGTGTGTGTGTGTGTGTGTGTGTATGTGTGCGTGTGTGTGTATGTGTGTGTGTGTGTGTGTGTGTGTGTGTGTGTAAGTATGCATGTAGCTATCTCTCTCTCTCTGTCTGTCTCTCGCTGCTCCCCCCACACATATAAATTAAAATGCCAAACATTTTTATTTGTCAGGTATATATATATATATATATATATATATATATATATGCCATATATTGGTTTCCAAGGTACCCATTCAGCTGTAGTTTATACTTAAGTCGCCCCAATCGACCGGCCCTCCCCCGATCTCTCTATCTGACATATAATGGATGTTCGTGTTCCATTTACTGATGTACTGACATTAATACACGTACTGACGCCAGTACATGTACTAATGTCAGTACAAATTAATGCCAGTACACGTAGATCATTTGTTATACTAGAAGAGGGTGTTGATATGCTCCAATCGTTAGAACACTCCACCATAACTAGACTTAGTGTGGCATGTTGTTATGGGGTGTGGCATCATAGTGGCCGAACTAGTAGCGCGTTAGGCCACATATCTCTAGTACTGGGGCTCAAGTCCGAGGTCTGACCAAGCTGTGTGGTACCTTTCTTCTAGGTTTAAATATCTACCAATGTTGCCACACTCCGTAACGGCGTTGGGTTGGCTGGTTTTAATTGGATTAAAAATGATCTCCAAGTTTAATCCGTCGTTCGTATGCTACCATCTTACTTTTAAAACGTCCCGCAGAGGATCAAGCATCTGATTGGACGTTAGACTGTGACGTATTGTTTATCGCCGAATATCAGCCAATGATAGAACTGAGGTAATATATTCACGGGAACCAAGCTAAAATGGCGTCCGTTCAGCCCGTTATTAGCGGTTCGTCATAGACACTATCATTCTAGTTTGTGATAGTTTTACTGGGAAGATGCTCTATCTTTCTGACACATCGGGAGATGAAGATGAACAATTATGTAATGCCTCACAAGGATGTCATTTGATGTCAACCTTCACCTGATTAAACAAAAATGTATTAGTCTGTAACAAGTCGTAATGTGTGTGTGTGCGTGTGCGTCTGCATGTGCGTGCGTGCGTTTTTTGATTCACCTTCCAGACATCAGCAAGTTACAGGACATAATCCATGCCAGTCTTTTTTACTGTGAGGTATAGTTATGAATGTAGTTAATGAGTAGACTATGGATCTTATTTATGAATACTGGATTGTCTGAATTATGGAATGTTTGAAACATTAGCTTCCAATTCGGCATGATTTTTAATTATCCTCAATATTTTAGGGGAATATCGACATAACAAAACCACAATTGGTTGGTCATGTACGACTTAACGCTAAACAAACATTCACATGCTGGCACACACACACACACACACGAGAAGACGCGCCCTAAACTACCTATCTATTAACCAAAGATCCAGGTAAACAAACTAGCGTAGAGAGGTAATTAAAGATATTTATCTCCAGGTGTCAGCTGTTATAGCCAGCTATTATAAGCGAATTACGATATAACAGCTTAGAGTTACACAGTATAACAGCCTAGTGTTACCGGCTATAACAAACAGTTCAAAGTTAAACAATATAAAAGTTTAACTTCTAAACATGATTGTTACACGACCAGAGAAGAATAACCAAACTGTACAAATGTACATGACATATCTTGTGTACGTGGATACAGTTGGATCTACAGATAAACAACTGGATTTTCTATTCCAATAATTGAACTGTTATTTAAAAATCGGATTCTGTTGTCTAACAGTTGGTTTTATAATCGAACAGTTGTGTTTATAGTCTAACCATTGGATATATAGTCTAACAATTGGATCTGAACGCTAACAACTGGATCCGCTGGCTAACGTTTGTATTCGTTCCAACGCGGCTGTGTTCGTGTCAGCTGGCGATAAAAAACAGTCGAGCATAAATTAATTCTCCAGCAACAGCTGTCTTCTGAAAACGTTCAAAATGGAAAAAAAATAAAGAGTAATTAATTGAGATTACCGTGTTATTGATGTTTATTTTTACATCAAAATACTGACAGGAGAAACATCTTATATCTCGGAGATGTATTTATAGGAAGTGACATGAATGTTGTTATGTTAGCCAACCCACAAAGTGAGCGACGTGTTATTGTTGATGTAATGAAGGCGATTGCCGAATCAGGTAAGAAGGCCAAATCTTCAGAAGAATGACCAGCCCAGATTATGTCTACTGACCTTTGTTTTAAGTTACAGTTCAGGTTAGGGTCGTTCCATATCAATAAAACTCGTTCCATATGAGATCAATGTTCGGACGTTCTTCCTGATGAGTCAGCTAACCTACGGGATAGACAGATACGTTAGCGACACCTAGTGGGTTGGAATATATACAGATTCAGCTCGATGCAGACGACCCTTTCGGGGCACGCGGAGCGTTCCTTATCGAAGGAAACGTTTCTATGGCACAAGGAATATCTGACTGTGGCGAGACAATAATTATAGCCCATCAATCTACACTTGGTACTGCGTGTACAACTCAGGAAGTGCTGTTTTCATCTCATTATAGACCCGGCGTTGTACTAACTTACACCTCGGCAACTGAACTCTGCCGAAGGTAGATTAACCTTCCGTAACAATACTCCAATTGGAACTGCAGTACTTTTTTATTGGAACGTATGCTCCTGGTACATTTGTTGGGATCCATTTCGTTTTAGTTGCCACTCGGACTGTCAGCCATCTCCTACTGTCTGACTTCACCATTTCCATTTTGGCGCTGACCTTGAACTATATATCGATCTCTGGGGACGATCAGACTAACGATTTTACGATGTTTAATGAACGGAACCATCCGTCTGTCCGGACTCAGATATATGGGCCCATATTACACCAGGATTCAAGTGTGAATGTTTAAGAGGAGAACTATTAAACTGCGAGGAGAAGCAATTACAACATCCACTACACGCGATCTGGATTGTACACTAAAACTGTTGACAAGATTCTACAATCAGCCGACAATGAGCGAAAATAAAAACAACTGTTTGTACACAGAACTGATATGTGTAATATACGTTTATTAAGTGAATCCAGAATTACAAGAACTGTTCGGGATGACTGCAGGGAAGATTTATTATCCCGAATGTGGATATATTACACGGAAGGATATTATATTAGGGGATCATCTCAACGAATGATTATATCCAGGGGTCATATACAAAGGAGAGATTTATTATATACTCCGTAAAATAGTGAACAAATGTTTATGTTATTGCTGCAGTACGATAACTGTTTTACATATGGTTGTCTTAATGATCCCATGAGACAAAGTGAAAGATGAAACACCCTTCAGATACAGGTCGTAAAACACCAATAATCAGACAGGGAACGTGCTATAATATATACACACAAACTTGGATTCGATCTCACCGTCTAGACGTTTGCGTGCAAAACGCTACCCTCAGTACTCCATAAGTTCTTAATACTCCGTAAAATACCTGAAAGTTGATAATCTTCGGATACGGTGTCCATTCTCATTTAATCATTTACATGTTTGTATATACGAAGTATTACAGATACTTCTGTATTTAGAGGACACAGTGCCAGTCTCAGTGGAATCCTTTTGTACAGGGCCCACTGGTACAGGGTCCACTGGTACAGGGTCCACTGGTACAGGGTCCACTGGTACAAGGCCCACTGGTACAGAGCCCTCTACTACTAGTTGGTCCCAATTGGCCATCGTGTCCAAGGGAGCTCGGTGCAAGAGTAATATTTCCAGTGAGTTGGTGTAAATAACTGTTGTGATAGGACTGACGTGATATGACTTGTACTCTATAAAACATTCCTAATAGTAATAATAATGGCCGAAATAGCTATTTTAGATGGCTGACTGTATCAAATGAGGGAGAGACATATGGTCTGTAATTTACTGCTTCACCACTGCTTCGACGTAGAAAACCTTGCCAGTTGCCTGGTTGGATGAAAAACTCCTCCGATAGTGCCACTGGCGGGATTCGAAGCTCTGACCTCCGACACAGAAAGACAATAACCAAAGAGGCGGTCAGATATAGTTCCAACAAATGCTATTCATTTACATTTTAAATGTAAGTGAATTTAATTTTTAATAAATCATTTCATTAAGATTTTTGTCTATAAGATAAATAATGACATTTCAAATAGGATTTGTTTTATTCTAGCACCCGATATATATATATATATATATATATATATATAGGGTGTGTGTGCGTTTGTGCGTGTGTTTGTGTGTATGTGCGTGTTTGTGTGTGTATGCACGTGTGTGCGTCTACATGCGTATGCGCGCGCGCGTGTGTGTCTGTGCGTATCTCAACCGGACCACATTTGACCTTTACCATCAAAATATCAGCATCATCAACGCTTCTAGATGTCGAATGCAGACATGCGCCATTATAGTTGAACTGGTTGACCTCTGGTTGATGGCGTAAAAAAATCCACAAACGTCCAGACGTAATCTGACGTGTGATTACCAAGAATAACTGGATCAATATGATGGACTAAACGGCTCGATAATTACTTCAGATAACACGACTATTACGATATCGTGCTAGAAATTCTGTTCTCGTAAATAATTAATCGAATTTGTGTTTGTTAATTAGCCAATTCGGATAAGAGGCTAGCTGGTCGTGGGTTTTCCGTACGAAATTGAATTTATCGATGGCAATAACCTGGTCTCGTCGGGTTATTTTTTTTGTGCTGTCAAAATAATTACCACCAAAATATTCTTTTCTCTGATGATTAAATACTATATGACTGGTTGAACATTGATTGATTGATTGATCGACCAATCGATTAATGGATTGACTGATCTATCAATCAATCAATTGATTGATCAATCCATCAATTGATTGATTGATTAAATCTAATTAACTCTAACTGAATTATGCAGTTTTTATCGTAACCCAGATTATGTTATTTACTCAGCGAATGTGGCTTTATACTTTATCATTGATCTATTAAGATCAATATCTGACATATCGAACGTAGACTACTAAGTTCTATACTAAACATGTTCCGGATCTCCAAATGATTAAGTACACGATGTCGTTTATCTAAGTAAGTCTGTGTGGTAATTCTATATTAATTGTTTTTTATAGTAATTTCTTATAGTAAAAGTTTATTTTCCTGAACATCGTTAGACGTGACAAATGGTGGGGGGATGCAATAGATCATTTATAATTGCCATTCGCCACATTTAATATTTCTCGCATCAATCCCGATCCAGAACCTCCCACCAGCAATCCAGGTAATATCTCACACACGCACAGACACACAGAAATATACACACACACGCACACGCACGCACGCACGCACACACGCACACACGCACACAAGCACACACACACACATACATATACACACACATATATATATATATATATACACACACATACACACATATATACACACACACATGCACACATACACACACATGTGTGTGTGTGTATGCGTATATGTTATATTCTAATTGCTTATTAGATTTGACAATTGTGATTTTAAAATGACGTTTTATGAGAAATTACTGGCACTGTCTTGTCAAAAACAGCTTTAGGATGACTCACACAAAATCCCGATGAATCACACGGATCTATCTTCATTCGGATAATATCACTAATAATCTCTCTCGTCAGGCATCAAAAGGCCGAGGGTGGGGATGGTGGTGACTATATATATATATATATATATATATATATATATATATATATATATATATATATATATATATATATACATAGATACACACATACACACACACACACACACACACACATATACATACACACACACACACACACACACACACACACACACACATATATATATATATATATATATATATATATATATATATATATTAAAGGTTTGGTGATGTAACTTAAACAGTCAGTTAACCTACATACAAATACCACCTGAACAATAAGTAAGATATCCACCCACCCCAGTTTTAGCTAATATTCGTTATTTAGTGACTATCCATCGAAACTAGATTAAAAATTCCCGAATATTATAATAATTTAGGTCACAGGTCCACTTATAGCTGATATCCGTGTTATCTTAATGATTCATAATCCAGAACGCCGGAGTTCCTGCAGCTTTCCACGGACTTACGTAGCAGAGTTGGTAGAGTACTACGTTTCATAAGTCCAAATCTGGGGTTGGAATTCTAACGGTTCCCCGTCTGTGAGATGTTTCGTCAGATCAGATCAATTCGAAGAAAAGGGCGCCCCTGAACTAAATGATCTGATCCAGACATGACTACAGCCAAGATTGGAGAGAAAAAAACATTCGAGACAAATGTGATTGAGACAAAAGAAATATAATGACCGGTCGACGGTTTTACACTGTATATTACCCGGATGTAAACAACTAGTCGTGTTCACGGTACACATTGTATGCTTATTATATGGCATGTCTATTAACGTGCACTGGGAGTATGTGTGCGTGTGTGCGTTCGTGCGTGCGTCTCTCTCTCTCTCTCTCTCTCTCTGTCTGTCTGTGCGTGTGTGTTTCTCTGTGTGCGCGTTAGTTCATTACGTTTAGTAAATAGTTATTATTTTCTTATCTACATAAATAGATTATTATTAGATAAGAATACGTGATTAACAACTGTATTTTGATGGTTTGTTAGGAATCTTAATCTTAAAACAGTCTGACAAATAACTAACTACTCGAGGTGTTTTAAGACTCGTCCTTAAGTTTCACATTGTCGTCCACATTGTATTATTTTCCGAGTGTTAATTATCCGAGACACTACATACTTTTATCACTCTCTTGTTTTAATGCCAGCAAATAACTTCTCAGGAAAAGTGATAAAATGAAGAGCCAATTTGCGACATCCGTTATAATACCTCTAGTTTTTAGATGAAAAACTCTCGTCATAACGGTCAACTATAGACTATATATGTCGGCGATTGCGTTATCATAACGTTATGATTCTGCTGCTGAAACTTATTACCTTGATACCAGATCTACGGAGTAGTGATGGCACAGTCTGTTCAAAACTCCGGTCAAGTCTTCTTTTTTATGCAAGATATTTCTTATTTAATGGGTCACGGCAGATTATAACGCTCCCTAATCCAAAGGGACTGTCTACTATGTGTGTAATGGGAACCCGTTCCAATCGTTTGTCACTCTCTGACTAAATACATTTTGTCTCAAACTTGATATTGAGTGGCGCTGCACTAGCTTGAGGCTATGCTCTCTGATGTTTGATAGGTCAACCAACGAGAAGAATAAGTTAGATTCCAGCCTGTCTATACCCTTCAGGATCTTATACACCTTAAGCATGTCGCTTCGTCTCCTACGATAGCACAAATATGGGAGTCTCATGGTTCTAGCCTAACTCTATTTGTCAGAATTCTCAAGTTTGGTATGAGTTATGTGTGCTCTCCTCTGGATGTTTTCCTGAATAGATCGTCATTGATCATCTGATTGATTAGCTGGTCTCCAATTATAGATTCCATATTTTTACCACTAAATGATGTTAGGCTTACTGGTCTATAATTTCCTCGGGAGCTTTTGATCCGTTCTTGTGGATTGGTGTTATGTGGGCATCCTTCCATACTTCTGGTAGTGTACCTTCCACAATAGACTTACGGAATAAGTACTTGTTTAGGGTTTCTGCCTTTTCATGATCATCACTAGTGAGGCTGCCATCCTCCTTCTATATGTCACTAAGGCCTGTTTTGTTCTTCAGCTTGGACAGTATCCCCAAAACGCTTTTGGGTCGTCCTTCAGACTCTCAGTAGTTACACGGATGTAGTCCAAACGATTCCCAGTCAGCCGATATCGTTTCCATGCTTGCTGCTTCTATTTATGCTTTGTTACGGCTTCCCTGGTAATCCAGACATTTCTCCTTTTGTTTTTATTGGGGACTGATTTTGGTATGTATTTCTTCATTTGGTCATTTAACGTTGAGGAGAAAAACGTCCATGCATTTTCTACTGTTAGTGCATTTAGATCAGCTTCCCAATCCATTTCCAATAAATTCTGATTCATCTTTTTGAGATAGCCTTTAAAGTATCGGAAACGAGATTCCGCCTTTTTCTGGTTCTGTGAACTTATCTGTAGATTACATGTGACGATTACACGGTCACTCAAACTCAACCCGGCACGGTGCTCCACATTGCTGACCATATTGTCTTCACTTGTGAGGAGGAGGTCAAGCCTATGTGGGTTCTGCCCTTGCCCAAATCTAGTATGGGTATCTATGTGCTGTATCAACTATGCATCTCTCACAGCATCCGGGAATAACTGACTACGGTGGTACATACCTTTCTCAGCGGTCTTGGTGTTCCAATCAATGTCTGGATGATTGAAGTCTGTCATAAGTATTACTTGGGATGGACCTCTGCTATTTGACTCAGCTAATAGCTTGTGCAATTTGTCATCATTTACTGGTGAACTAGTATATACACCCCCAGTATATAGTATGTGCACCTGTATATACACCCCAGCATGATTTTAATACTCTTTCTTAAGTTTAATTTCATATGCTCTCAAGGCGAGGTGTTTAGCAATGTACAAGGCTACACCTCTAGCTACCTCTTCCTTTTCTATGTTTGTATACAGGTCATACCCATCTAATGTGAACTATTGCTTCCTTAGGACTTCTCTGGTGTACTTAGGACTTACCTCGGTGATCCCGATGATATCTACCTTCCTCTCAGTTGCTATCATCTGAAGTTCTCTCATCTTGTTTGTTAAAGTATCAGCATTCTATTGTACAGCGATATCAAATTTTCTACCTTACCTGTCACACTGATGTCATTTTGTCACTGTTGTGATGTGGGTGTCTTTAGTACATGTGTGGCACCTGTGACCCTTTTTCTATCCTGTCTGGAATCTGTATTGCTATCTTCTACTTGATTGGATGTCAGATTAGCCTCACGAGTAGGCCTTGTAACCTGGCTTACTTTGGTGATTATTTTGCTACCTCGAATGAATATATTCATCTCACCGACATCTCACCTCATTTTCAGTTCTTCTCTTTTTCTCTTTCTGCTGGCGCTAAATCGGGTGATATATACACATATATAGACGTTTGACCATTTATCTGTGTGTCTCAGAGATTTAGCCGCAGCAAGTATGTCTCTTCTTCTTGCTGGTTGGTCAAGGGTTGCCATTATCAGACGTGGTTTGACATTCTGGTTCTTCCCTCTCCCACCTAACCCGATGAGCTTAGTTAATTTCACTCTATCCACATTTATACCTTGGCATAGCATATCTTCGACTCTCTCAGTGTCTTCTACAATGTTGTTAACTGCAGTATCTTGTTTGCTTTCCGGCAGGTTATAAATGATGATGTTTGCTTTCCTGCTCTCTCTATCAGGTATATGAACCGCTTGTCTTTCCAGAATAGTGACCATATGGTTCTGCCCTCTTTGAGGCTAGTTATTTACCATTGGGGCAATGTTGGTGTTTACCTTCACTGCCGGCGCATAGGACTTCATGATCTTTTAATTTTCTGTCATCGTGTCTTCCATCTTTTTCTCTAGCCTGTCCATAATCTATTCTAGATTTATACCCCTGTCGTTAAGGTCAGTGGTTTTACTACTGTCCTTTACCTGTGAAGGGTTTTCACAAAAACACCTTACCTCAACTTCACAGATCTTACAATACCAATGTGAGTTGCTCCATTTACCAACATCAACATATGGGGGTAGGTCCGTATATTCTGGACATCCCCATTTTGCACACCTGGCATCCAATGATCGATTCGTGACCACCTGATAAACAGTACTTACAGTCGAATGATTCCGGTTCTGGATCCTCATCTGACTTGGCTTTTATCCGGAGTTTTACTTTCACATTCTTCTCGTTTTCCCGTTGTTGTTACTTTGCTCCTCGTTTGAATACCGTCCATGGGCTTCACTTCCGGTTTCCTTCCTTGCATTTGAATGTCGCTACCTTTCCTACTTTTTATAATTTCTTTCCCCGGAAAAAATGTTTCAATTCTTCGTCCTTTTGACCACGGCTAACAATTTCCTTTTAGATTTCCCTGCTGAGTTAGTATACTTTGTATCCCGATCGAGATATCCTTCCTTTAATGTCGCTCAGAAACACGTTATATGGTTATAGATCTGGACTACAGAAATTATAGTTCTTTGGAACTATAATTAACCTGTTTATATTATAACACTATAACAGATACCAAGGATATCGCACACACTATCCTCGATCAATACCAAATAGCTAAGTAGTTATTTAAGACCAAACAATCAAAATTATACGACGTCCCCCATTTATCACCGGAAGTCATAAACTTAATGTTTACTAAGGGAAGATAGCCACAGCTTAAACATTGTATCATTGGTCTCAAAGCAGTTAGTTCTTCTCTCACTCTTTAAGGCTAACTGTATACAAGGCATTCTTATATTTATTTTCTAGTATTTTAAAGAGATATTCATACAATGTTTAGTTATTTAGTATATTAGCTAGTTTCTGTTTCTGCACGAATAGAAACTAGGTCGGTATTTTCTAATATTTACCTATTTGTTTCCATCTGCTAAAGCTTGATAACCAAAAATAAAAACGTTTGTAACACTTAGATTATATACTAATTTATCAGTGTGATATACAGGCATTGTCAAATTATTAAATGATTGCAGACTGAAAATGTATGTGTTATGATATATAGAATCAACCATAAACATCAATTTTATCAGCACATATTTCAGGATTTCCATAGAGCAGACCACGATTTAAAAATTATAAATCTATTTAAATCGATTGTTCATTGATGATCTTTGAACATCAAAATCACAAATACAGAATACGGATTAGAATAGCGATCATCATGTAATCATCTTCTGATCATCATAATTTTTCTATAAGTTGACGTCCATAAATTATGTTCTGCACTTTGCCATGCACATTTTCATGTCAATGTGAACATCGTAAACCTGAATAGAAACAATAACTAAATCAGCCGCAAATGACGACATGCAATTATATCTAATGTGGGAACAATAATGAAATATTATCATAAATCAAGAAACATAATCAATAACAAACTAATTAATTTGTAAAATATTAGTAGGTGGGTGTACATAATAATCACATAATCTTAGTTCAGTTTCCGCTCGTGACACGAAAACTGATATTAGATTAAATGTAATAACATATTTTACTGATAATTTCGGTAATTCAACGACTTTTATGTCATAATATTTTCCATCTGTTTAGAGATTGTTATTATATCACACACATCACGTGTACTAATTTATGTGTACGACAGACAACAAACAATGGCGAGGTGTATCAACAATGTATCCTTTAGAAATGTGTCTGTTTGATAAATGACATAATTATCAACATAAAATGTTTAATCGTCAAATCTAATTGTTTTTCAGTGGTTCAATATAACTAGGAAGCCAAATAGACATGTGAATATAGTACAACACATATTAACGTGAGTGAATGAGTGAGTGAATGAAGGAGCGAGTGAGTGAGTGAGTGAGTGAGTGACTGGATGAGTGAGTGACTGGGTGAATAAGTGAGTAGTTTATTCCGTCTCGATCTCTGATCTCACCTGGCCGACGTGTGTCTGTCCAGAGAAACATCCTACAAACGCAGGTATGAATTAGATTCGAACCCACAGCTTGATATGTACAACACAATGGCTATAATTAATTGAATATCACTTAATGATTATCAATATAATACTATAATAATAATATAATATAATATAATATAATATAATATATAATATAATATAATATAATATAATATAATATAATAATAATATAATATAATATAATATATAATAATATAATATAATATAATATAATATATATATAATATAATATAAAAATAATAATAATATAATATAATAATAATATAATATAAAAATAATATAATATAATAATAATATAATATAATAATAATATAATATAATATAATATAATATAATATAATATAATAATAATATAATATAATATAATATAATATAATATAATATAATATAATATAATATAATATAATATAATATAATATAATATAATATAATATAATATAATATAATAATAATTATTTAATATATATATGTTGTTATTTGTCGTTACGGTCATCGGTGCAATGCAATACAATACAATACAATAATGGCTGGAATAGTAGCCATCATGTGACTGGCTACTTGACAGAGGATGAGACCAGATGATTTCTAAATCAATTTTTCCCAATGAATTAATAGTGCATAGATTTTCAAAGTTTGAAAGGTTTACATGACCTCTGGGTATATAATCAGCCGCTCAGTGCCTATTTAAGACTTGACAGGATATCCCACACCTTAATTCACTCAGTTCTTGAGATATTCAGATAGATGACTGATTGAAAACTAGTTCCGGACTCACGTAGGCGATCCATAAAGATAATTGAAGGTATGAATTGAGGGGGGGGGGCGACGAATACGAGTTGTAGTATTCTTCTACCAATAACCAAAAAAAAACTACACCAAAACATACACCTATCTGACTGTACAGGATTTATGGCTGAATTGTAGAGGTCTTCAAAAACAAGCCAATATGGCATGACGAAAAGAGCTATCATAATGATCCCGTACAGTGTTCTCCATATCGTTAAACTGTTAAAGGAGGCGCTGTCACAACGTTATGATCGTCTTTCGGGCAAACGGCAGATGAACAAAGGCGACAACTAACAAATATAAGGTCAACAATTTCTTAATTTTCATATCAGAACACAATTAACAAATGTTTTAATTTTGAGCCGGAAATGAAAACGACGGATTGACTAAACTGATGTAACATGAAAATGTGATAGAAAATATTTAATTAGGTACAAATTAAAACCTTTCTTCAACGATCTAACACTTATAACATGGGAATTGTTAGCGACGATACATATTTGATTACACGTATTCATCCTATTGATCCATCCATCTTTCAATCCCTCAACATTCTTTTCGTTTAAGGATAACTAACTTTAATGAGTTACATAAAAATGAACGGGTTTAAGCAGATATACACGTTAAACTGTTTACACACAACAGGCTGCATGTTTACAGTTGCTTAATCCCAGAACATAACACATTTGGGCAAATAGCCTGCATATTTAAAGTTATTTACAGACAAGACATAATATGTTACCATGAATGCCATAATATGTTTAGAGTTCTTTCTTATAAAGATGACATTTAACTGGAATTTTTATTTGCTATGATGACTTGAAGGTTAATATATGTTAATATATGTTAATATATATATATATATATATATATATATATATATATAGATAGATAGATAGATAGATAGATAGATAGATAGATAGAGAGTGTGTGTGAGAGAGAAAGCGAGACAAAGATAGAGATACGGTGTCTATGTATGTGTGTGTGTGTGTGTGTGTGTGTGTGTGTGTGTGTGTGTGTGTGTGTGTGTGTGTGTGTGTGTGTGTGTGTGTGTGTGTGTGTTGGTGTGTGTGTGTTGTGTATGTAAGAGAGAGAGAGAGAGAGAGAGAGAGAGATGGCACTGTCATAAAATAATAGAATCTATTTTTCTATCTATGTGATTCATTCGGGTGGCACACCAGGGTATAGACTAGATAGTGGCAACGTTAATGTTCTTCACGAATAAACACTAACCTTCTATTCCCTTGATATCTGGTAAGTAAAAGTAAACTTTACACAAGCCACAATAAACTACAAAAATTTGTATTATCAGATACAATTTTAAATATTCAAACAATAACTACAGGTTGGCCTAAACTAAGAATAAAACAAGACATTTTAGATCTTATGATGGACGCGTTGATGGCTCAGTGGCAGCAAACCTCCACGGATCGACTCACAGTTACATCTGTATTTATGGGATGTTGCACATATAGGTTTCCCATCTCTTATGTTTCAGGGGTGTGACCAGCACCTAGGCTAAATAAAGAACTCACTCACTCAAGCCAAATAAAGAACTCACTCACTCAATCACTCACTCACTCAATCAATCAATCAATCAATCAATCAATCAATATATCATCACTCAATGTAAACTATACAGATGTATAGATATTATCGAAAATAGAATATTTATCAGTTTGGGGTTTAATTCGAGCTGTATACTCTATTTGTGTGTGTTCTGTTGTTTATTTGTGTGTGTGTGTGCGCGCGCGCGCGTGTGTGTGTGCGTGTGCGTGTATGTTACCAAGAAGCTATAAAAATTAGAATACATTAACTACCAATTACTAAAATATCCTGTATTAGACCAGATGTTGCCTAGCTATAGAGAAGCCATAATTATACGCCTTTTATTACAAATTGTTGATAACAAAAGACACGCGATGTTTTGTGGGCGATTGCATAAAGTTTCGTGGTAAAGACGAGTAGAAGAGAAATTGCTCGTTTGATAAGTAAAACTACATCATAGTGGGAAGTAGTGATTGGTACATCGGCGACGAGTGCCTGGATTTATAAATACAATCGGATATAGTCGAATCCTGGAATACGAAACGAAGTCCGTGAGTATATTGGTTTTATACATACCGTTCATTATACCCTTTACCAACCTCATATTCCCTCTAATGCGTGTAATACGCTACCTCAAACACACACCATGGATAACTCAAATACATGGCTAATGTACTTAAGTACAAGCAATTTTTAATTTTGCAAAGTACAAATCCAGGATTTCATTTATAAATCCAAGGTCATTATAAAACGCTTAAAGCACTTTTGACATTTGAAAGATAACATAAGGTCATTTATTAGTTTTTTCATTATTTCTGCCTTATTAGGGTGTAATGTTCAGCTTTGTGTATTACAGTTAATAAAATAATGCTAATAAACAAATCACGAACATCCATTAAATCTTTTAATGTTGTTTCGTTTTGCAGTAAACAAAACAAAAAGGTCTTATTTATAACTTCCGATCTACCAATTTAAACATGACCTCATCAAAAACCTTATCCCGTAACATTCCAACAAAACAAGAACCTTGTTGCCAAGAGGAAAAATAAACCCCGGATCGTGTTCCACCTTGAATCTATCTATTACATCCTGGATTTTGTCATTTCGGCATCATTCACCTTAAAGAATCGCCGCCATAATAAATAAACAACATACGAACGCCATCAATATCTCATACTTAACTGGTAAACAATCTTCATCGGGCTATTCCTCAAACCACAAACATCGACATAAAAATACAAATCAGATTAATTCGAAGAAAAGAAAGAAAAAAAAATATTGGCATTTTACAAGCTTAAAAATAAAAACAACTCGAACAGTTGTAGACATATTGCAGTCGTAGACATATTGAAATTCATTCGTAATTAAATATGCTTGGAATCACTTAATTTACTTTTGTGATTTTTAAAACCGTAGTCGTTGCTTCTCCGATTAACATCACATCGACGGCACACTTCAGTATTTACGCTGCAATTTATGGTGGCCTCGTGTTCTTAGAGTAAATCACTGAACATTCCTCATCTGTTTGGTGCCAAGTAACGGTAACATTCCTCATCTGTTTGGTGCCAAGTAACGGTAATATTCCTCATCTGTTTGGTGCCAAGTAACAGTAATATTCATCATCTGTTTGGTGCCAAGTAACAGTAATATTCCTCATCTGTTTGGTGCCAAGTAACAATAATATTACATATCTGTTAATGTTCGCGGCTTGGTGAGGATAATGCAATGTGACTGCCAATTGCCTACGATGTATAATATATGATAACTAATCACGCAAGTGTCATCTGTCAATCAGTTTTTGATCGGTGACAACATTTACTTTACGGAAGTAGATCCGTCTAACATTTCCATCGTCAACACACACGGATCCCATTGCCGTTAGAGCTACTCTATGAATAATGAATCTATTCATGGTCCCGTATTTGGGACGGTAATCCCCACGCAATGAACGGCATTTCGAGCGTCATTAGTGTACGGATGTCTAGCAGTGATGGAGCTGATCCTGGAGGTCGTCAAAATATTATCACCATTTGTTTTAGACAACAGACACCCGGAGTGTCGGGATCGACGAGCCAGAAGTTATCCATCTGTCACAGTCCCTTAATGCGAGACGAGACCAATCGGTGACTTTTAGTTTATATTTGAATAGACTGTGATATAAATAAAGCAAGAAACATATAGTAACATTCAGTGAGGGATGCCGAACTAGATATGAATCCTGAATTTGGTTTTTAAATTTCCGAAACATTCGTTTGACCATCGATGTTATCTTAATGATAAACGGTCAATGAGAAACGTTAACAATAAAATTAATGACACAATTATAGAATCCATTGGTGATTTATACATATCTAACATCATACACACACGTACATCTTCAAGTCTAATTATACACTTATCCATAAACATATAATGCTAATACTATTTAAATCAGGTATTAGATTAGTTCACTTTTATCTCCCTCTATCAGCGAGATGGAGCATATGGATCCCCCGGGGGGGGGGGGAGAGGGCAGGATGGAGACGATGAAAAGTATTACACTCCTGGTTTATATAAGATATAAGATCCCGAATTATCGAATAAAAGGATTGTATCAAACCATTATTTACAGATGTAATGAGATAGGTATATGAAATGAAAGTAGTTTATTCTGTGTCTGTCTATTCTGGATCAAGAATCTCTTATCTCTCTTTGCTCTCTCTCTCTCTCTCTCCTCTCTCTCTCTCTCTCTCTCTCTCTCTCTCTCTCTCCTGATAAAGTAAAGTTGGAAAGTCATCATAACCTGTTTGATAAACCCAAAAATTATATTAATAAACATAGTAGCATGGTTAATAATTAATGTGTCCGAAAAATAGTCAAATGTTTTGTTCTATGAATTATAATTATAATTTCAATAAAGTAAATGGCTAATAAATATATTCAAATGAATCTTACCTGTTTTAAAGTAGACGCGAATATTCATATCTTTGAACAAAGTTAGTTTCAAATCATATAATCTATGAATAATATATTAAATATAAAAAATATTGATATTAAATAAATTAAAACTACCATAGTTTATACAATATTAAATATAGCAGTTATCACTGTTTTCTCACTGTCCTGATATATTAATATTGATAAGTGATAAGTGAGATGACTGTTTTTTTGAATTTAGACCAGTTTAACTTTTTACAAGATAGTTTTATTGTTTGATAGATGGCAATTTATCATAAATAGAAGTGCATCTCGCAAATCGTGTAGAAGCTTTGACTACCAGCATCAAAGTAAACCTTTACAGACAGCACGTCATGTGTGTTATATTATAAACTGATATGTATGAACTATGAACCTAGAGATTAAATGAAGCAATGAACCCAAATGGTTCTTCCTTAAAGGTTTCAGATGTAAGAATGATTTCGAACCAAAACATTAATAACCATACAAATGGACTGAGTTGCTGGCGAACGCTGATTAGCCAATTAAAATATTGTATTGGATTATGTAATACATATTTAGGAGTGCGCCTTTGTTCGCCTATTTGTCTGTCTGTTATCGATTCTGATCAATATGGAACACTCTAGAAATGCGCGAGGGAGATCATTAGGGTATTTGTTTTATGGTGAATGTCAAGAGCACGTTGAGATTTACTGCGAGGTCATCGAAGGTGGCAGCCGGGACAAAATGAAGCAAGAATGGCCAAACATCGTTTACGAGGCACGGAAGTCCCGTGTCCGATAACCAGGACAAATAGCCTTTGAAATTAACAGAAACGAACCAACATTGATCATATTTCTCGGTTCTTTCGAACTTGCACCAGTGACATTTCAAATAGTGACAGCGATGTACATCAGTGTACATTCACAATGTACACAAACGGCCAACGATATTCAGGTTACACTACATTCTGGACATAGCATCAACATTCTCCATCAGTAGCACATTGATGTGTCATTTGAATTCAAGAGATGGCAATTTCTCATATGCCTAACATTGAAGGTAGCTGGTTCTGATATATATTGAATATATATATATATATATATATATATATATATATATATATATATATATATAATATATGTTTTGTTTGAAAAGTTATGTTCATGCAAAATTACCTTGATGTTTTTTGGATGTTTTCCGCTCAACCAAATGATCACCAACTGAGTGTTATCCCCCCCCCCCCTGGTATTTATTTCATAGATAATTTATTTTACAAGAATTCGCATAAAATTCGAGCATATGTTGTCATATTAGTAAATCGCATAACTGAAATCAAAATGGCCACCAAATTACACGGACAGCAATAATTCTCTTTGTATCACTAATGGGGCGAGGAAAAGAGCTAAAGTGCTTGCGAAAAGAAGACTATAAGGAGCAGACGAAATAAATGAGAGTCTAAATAGAACGGGACAGAGGATATTCCAATATGTGGCGTCATCTTCGGTAAAGGTCATCAATGCTCGTCGACGTTCACGAGTACGTAACTTAATTTAGTTTCATGGCGTTCATCAGATTATAAACATCGATTGACAGAAAACTCTCGTCAATTTATTCTGAAGATTTGGCGGCGAATTTGATGCTTCAAGCTAATAAAGCTCCCCTACCTGATCTATAATTGTTTTACACGGGTAAGCCACAATAATTTGTCTCAGGTTTTAGAAATAGATTTCAGATGAAAAAGCGAAATTAAGGCTGCCTACCGAAAATGATGTCAGTTCAGGTTAAAGAGGTTGACCAAAACGCTTAAAGTGGCCTAGAAAAAACAAGAAGTTTAAACTGATACACGTCTACTTTCTTTTAATTAGTTCAAACCAAACTTTTGGTAAATGATGACGTATTTCAGCTGATAGAACTCGTAGTCGGCAGTCAGCGATATCTCTCATGGTCAGAACGAGGCTAAACAATTATTCAGTCTCCCCGTTTGACAGTAATTGGTTTGATGCGTAATACCAGAAATAAAACTATATATATATATATATATATATATATATATATATATATATATATATATATATATATATATATAAGAACATATTGTTATGCTACAGAACACATTGTCATGCCATAGAACATATTGTCATACCATAGAATATACTGTCATGACGCAGAACATATTTCATACCACAGAACATATTGTCATGCCACAGAACATATTGTCATGACGCAGAACATATTGTCATACCACAGAACATATTGTCATGCCAGAGAACATATTGTCATGCCAGAGAACATATTGTCATGCCACAGAACATATTGTTATGACGCAGAACATATTGTCATGCCACAGAACATATTGTCATGCCACAGAATATATTGTCATGCCACAGAACATATTGTCATGCCACAGAACATATTGTCATGCCACAGAACATATTGTCCGCGATCGAACCTCTAAATTCGATATTGTCATGCCACAGAACATATTTTCTGAACCAGCCAGTCTACTCAATATGCTTGTTATTTTGTGATATGATGACGTCTTCTTAGATTAAATAAGTCACGCTTATGGTCTCAGAGATTAGCAATCATAAATATAATTAATGGAGCAATACAATACTCCTCTTAATTATCACCAACACTTCTTGTCCCAGGTCCATCAATATAGGACACTGGGGTGGGGTGAAGTGGCAGTGGGGGAAGGGGAATTGTATGTTGTAGACTAACAAACGTAAAACTGGAGGGCGACCTATACTACCTGAATGACTTGGCAATATACCTGGGTAAGGTAAGGAACACACATACACACACGTACACCACACACACACATACGCACCACACACACACACGCACAAGCGCGCACATCACAATGAGTTAGTCAGTGTCTAGTGCGCTACTAGTATCACTGTGCAACGAAAGTCTAGCTTCTCGCGTGACAGATCCATCCGGAACACCGAGATTGGACATCCACAACTCGGTTTATATTTCCTTCTAAAACTGGTTGACCCTGAATGACCTTTACTCTTGATTGAGCATCATCTGAGCAGCAATTCGTTTCCTTGTTTACATTTGAGTAACCTGTCGGACGACACTGATATAGGTTCTAGCGGTAAATCCTGATTACAATCTTATTTTATATCAGAAACGCTCAACTTAGACACCCACTCCTCCTCCCCCCTCACCCGCTACACACAAAGAGAGAGAGAGGGGGAGGGTGATTGTTTAGGTGGTGAACGCACTGATGTCAAATTACAGTGTTGCTTGTATAAGTGCTATGTTTCATCTAATATTCTTACACAACGCACCATCTATTTACATGCCACTCTTTATAACGCCGCCCTCGCTTATCGTCAAGAAAGCAGTGGGAACAGATGTCCACCCATTACATCACCCTCTTTATAATACCCCTCTATACTCGGTTATGGTCAGCAAATATCTGTCAATCTGTTATGTCCATCTTTATTGCTAATTGCTTCCTTAAGTCACCTGTTTAGAAAGCCACCCTCTTTATAACGCCATCCTCATTAGAACGCCAACATTTTCTGGTCCTGTGAGGTTCTTTATAAGGAGGGTGTGCTGCAAATCATTCCTCGGTTATATAGCTCAGGTGTGACCAGTAAAACGAAGCACCTACTGTATGTGTTTAAAGCTAATTAGAAAGAAGATAAAACAATTGATTTTGACCCAAATATCTACTAATAATCGAAGTCAAGTTTTGAATTGAATTATCTATAAATTATATTGATAACAACTTTAGGATGGGTCGTATCGAGATAAAGCCACAGTTATAAATATATACCTTTAATGGCTTATACTCTCTCTCTCTCTACCATCTACTACAATCTCTCTCTCTCTCTCTCTCTCCCCCCCTCTCTCTCTCTCTCTCTCTCTCTCCTTCCCTCCCTCTCTCCCCCCTCTCTCTCCCATATCAATTGACCTGTACGTAGTTCAATTGTTCAAGCTTGGTACTGGTCACACTTGGGACGTATGGGCGATATGTTCGTGGACCGTTTACTAAAGCAAAACAAATCCCGTAAACACAGCTGTGAGCCGGATTCTAATTGATAGCCTGAAAGTTTCCAGCACAGCCCTCTCTAGCCACGGTATTATCGAGTTGCTGACCATATTGCGATAATATCCAGACTTTATTAAAAATATTCACAGAAACTTAATAGCCTCAGACGTCAATAAGCTGACATTATAATCGTCTTAGTATGTACAGAGTCTTAACATACAATCTTCAACGTCATTCGTACTGGATAGCTTCCAATACGGATTGATCACGTGTACTTCAAGGAATCATCCGATTGGCTGAATCGGCTTAGATTTGTGACCGAGAAATGAATGTTGTTATCGATAGAAATGATCGCATCCCAGCCACAGCGTATGTTGTTGTTTGTTGTTGTTGCTGCTATTGTTGCTATTAGTATCAACGAGGCAGCTAAGATTTCATATTATTGAAGAATAATTCAATAAATAATATCGAATTTCAGTGACCGCGTACCCTCAGTCTAAACAGATACTAATAGAGACAGGACTCATCGAATGATGACAAATACCATAAATATATAATTTTGCAGGTGATCATAATTTATAATAACAGGATCAAGCTATTGTTCAGATAGTTTTTTCCTTCCATGATGACGTCATTTCCATTACCCCAGTTTTTTTCGGGTGGTCAATGATCCGAGAATCTCTGATATAGTAATAATAATAATAATAATAATAATAATAATAATAATAATAATCATTATCAGCATCATAATCACTATCATCATCATGATCATAATGATTATCATGATCATCAATAACGATATATATATATATATATATATATAATGAGATTTCGTAGTAAGATGGTTGTGAGAATCCACTTATCTTATCAACTGTTCATCTCTTCATCTCAGTTAATAATTATTTGGAGAATAGATTGATTTTTATAAAGTACTTAATTTACAAGAACGCAGAGAGCCTTTTAAACGCCCCTTTACAGGTTTTAATCTGATTACAATAGTATCTGGACTTTGCTGAGACAAGATTGTTTGTTACATACAATTAACTAATTAATTATCTAAATATTATTACGTACTGCAATACCAGACAAGAGATATCAGATTAGCAAACCAATAAAATTATCTTATCAATCTAGGATCAGGGCAGAAAATGGTAATACTAAACATATCTTCAACCTTTGTAAAGATTGAATAAACTACAGCAAGGCATTCGATAACATATGGCAAGCACTTTTCTGGGTCACTCAGATTGATATGCTATCATGATTATACTGGAGACGAGATGATCTCGAAGATATTCGCTTCTGGATGTTATTGATGTTATTGATGTTAGTGACTGAATAACAAAAACTTAAAAGTCAACGTCCAGAAAAGCGAGCTTTTGATTGGAAAAAGAAAGAAAGGTAAGTTTATGACAGAAATCTGATAGAGATGATGAGGTTTGATGTTTTACGATCTCCGAAGGTAATGAGACGAAGCGAAAGATGAAACGTCCCTCAGACATGCCCACGACGAAATTGCGGAAAAAAAGTTAAATATTAGACGGCTTCAGACTTACTTCGACATTTAGAGTGTTTGTCTTGTTGGGTATCAAAATTGGGTGTTTGCGCTGTAATCACTCTTATGTTGGTATATTGGGTACTTTATTTGGGTAATAATGATAGTGAGGATGATTATGATGATAGTGCTGTTGCTGCTGCTGTTTGTGATGATTATGATGGTTATTATTATTATTATTATTATTATTATTATTATTATTATCATCATCATGATCATCATCATCATCATCATTATCCGCCTCATCACCATCATCATGTAAAAGTTATGAGATACAATGTATATTTAATTATTTCTGCCTCCAGAGGGCGTATTAACGTCGAACTTGAATTCGGTGAGATGACAAGATCGCCTTTTTTATCAACCACCCAAGGAATTGTGAGTCGAGAAGTTGATCACTGGAGAACTCGAGGCCCGTTTGGCACTCGAAACTCAGCACCTCGTATATCATGCTCTGAATCGGTGGACTTACTGACTATGCTACCGTAGAGATAAACCTGTCGGTACGACCACTTGTCATAAGCTACATCATGTAATAAAAGAGGACTCAGTGTTGGCCTCTTGAATCGTACACCGACGTTTTCCGGATATTACTGGTCTCTGTTGAGACGCAATAATTTTAGCTTTTTACTCCTAAATCAGTCCCAGTTGAGTATGGCCCAATATCAGGCAAGTACGCAAAATATGATTGATTTATTCGATCAATCCACCACAATAAATCAACATTTTCCTGCAATGATAAATATTTGGGCAATCCTCATAATTCTATTTTTATATTTAATAACATTCAGTTACGTACAGTCGAACTTAGAAAATCCGATACAGTTTATCGGGCGGCAAAATGTCGGATTACATAGGATGTCGGATTATCCAGTCTGATCTGTGTAGGCTAATGGATGTTCTGACAATATTGCTGACAACGATGTAGCAGTGTAGCTAAAATATCCATTATTATGTGGATAAATAATTTAATGCCTGTACTATCTTCGATGGTGGTTATATCCCTAATCAGTGTAACTTGCAGCAGTGACGCTGCCTTTTAATGTACAATCAACGAGCCATGAATTATCCAAAAAGCAACGATCTCAAAGATAAAGCTTTTGTGATTTCCATACATGCTCTCCACTAATTTGTTATTTATTTGTTGTTGTCAGAGAAGACGAAAGAGGATTAGATACTTTAGACGTGTCATAACGAGGTACACCAATCTGTGACTGACGTCATCATATATGTGATGGCGTTCCTTCAACGTGACGAACTATTCAGGCACGGATCAATGATAACTACCTATTTTATTGTTCAGGATTATGTGTCGGGTATCGATGTTATTAAACAGAACGGACGTTTCGTGCGATAGTTTCATGTCGTATCAAAGTTGTCATCCTATCCGTGGACAGGTCGAATATTTGATTTATCTCTGTACTTCCATACGAATTCTCTATCAACTCCTGATTATGAATATTAACCTCCATTATGTCTCAACTTCCATTATGTCCCAATGTCCGTTATGTTCCAACGGCCATTATGTTCCAAAGTCCATTATGTCTCACCGTCTATTGCATCTCAACGTCCATTATGTCTCAATGTTTATTATGTCCCAATGTCCATTATGTCCTAATGTCCATTATGTTCCAACGGCCATTATGTTCCAAAGTCCATTATGTCTCAACGTCTATTGTATATCAACATTCATTATGTCTCAATGTTTATTATGTACCAATGTCCATTATGCCCCAACGTCCATTAGACATTCAGACCTCATGATTACATTTGGCTTAAGAAAACCTCAACAGTAGTCCAAAATTAACTCGTTTTCAAAATGAGTCACGGGAAAGGGAAATTTCTACTCAGCAATGAAGCGCTTAACGTCGACATATACGACACTAGACGTCGAGCTGTGGTGGCGCAGTAGGGTTAGAGCGTTAGAATCGTAACCGAGGGGTCGCCGGTTCGAGTCTCCGGAGATGCGATGCCGACATGTGGCGACTGGTGCTAGACACCTATAGTGGCAGCAAGTGATATATACTCCCACGGGGGTTGAGGTTTCAGCTGAATTGAAGCAGCTCTGAATCAGGGATGTTAATAATAGCGATGTAAAAGTATTTGAGAAGAGCGCAGCTGAATGTGATGTTCTATAAATCATCATCATCATCATCATCATCATCATCATCACCATCATATTAGGCTCATTCCAAGCAGCTTATTGTGCATCCTATGCTAATTGTTTATCATATACAGGTAGTTCAATCATTGTTTTGTAATTAGAAATAACATCTGATCAACAGATGAGAAATAGAGGTTAATAATGAGTGACTTAAATAATTGAGTTGTGTCGCCATTAAATGATTGTGTTCGCTTAAGACGAGTTAAAAGGTAAACTTAGGACTCGCTAATGATAGAAGAGAGATGACGACTTGTATATATATATATATATATATATATATATATATATATATATATATCATATATACCGGATAAGTGAGTTTATCAGTTGACCATCTTCGACAGGTAGGAGCTATTGTCTTACCAAATGTAACACCTTTTGTCTGTTTATCTTCCTGAGAGTTGCTAGGCGCCCGCCGGAACTAGCCAATCGTTGGCCTATTGTCGTCACATGACCGAATATGACGTTGCTATTGAAGAAAGCTGATCTATGACTATTCTCGAATGATCAAAGCGATGGTACCGACGTCTTTTGTCAGTGCATTAGCGCCAGCAAGAACGGCGACAACCGTGGCTCCCCATACCGACAAACTGCCCAACTAAGGGAAACTAGGTGCCGCCATCTATCGGGATGAGATGACGGCTGTTGGATATTAACTGGTTATCGCTTTAATTAAATCCTAAATTTAATGAAGTAAAGCTCGTCCATCACTGTTGTCTTAACTCGGAAATACGTCAGCAGTTACGTGTTGGATTAATACCATATCGTATTTTGATAAAATAATGAATAATGAAATTAATGTTGTTGTTTTTCAAGAAATTCTTTATAATTTATAGCAAGATAAACAGCGATATTGTGTTTACTATAAAATATATCGACTGACTGATTGTCTGATTGTCTGACTGATTAACTCGCTCGCTCGATCGCTAGCTCATTCGTTGGCTCACTCACTCACTCACTCACTGTGTGTGTGTGTGTGTGTGTGTGTGTGTGTGTGTGTGGGTGAGTGAGAGAGAGAGAGGGGAGAGACTGTATATGTTATTACTGAATTTATCTCTATCTCTCTATCTATCTATCTATATATCTATCACACACACACACACACACACACGTTCGCGTATCTTTCATTGTCGTATTGTAAACAAGGCTAGTCTATAGGTGACGTGTTCCGACGTAATTAATGCATAAAAGCGGACAATCGTCAAAGCGAATGGAGCTTAATATCCGGCCAAAGGTCAAGAGGTCACTAAGTGCTGCCTAGATATCTGGATCAAGATGGCCTCGTCTCCAAGGACGCCGCATCGTCCATGCTGTCATCAGTCGTAAAGAAGCCATCAATCTGAGCCCCTCCCCACAACCCTAAGCAATCAAGGTTATTCCTGGATGCGATATTCTTGTCCTCAGTCAGCAAATAAGGGACCATTGATAAGAAATCTCTTTCTAAAAGAACATACATTTGAAGGCTCGTCCTTGCGCATGTGTTGGTTATATTGCTGGGATGTATTTAGAAGCCCGATTTGGAGTTTAGTTTCGCATCGATTCGGGATATTAGAAACGACGCGTTGGACATGCCGATCTAATGGCATATTGCGAATTTCGTTTTGCCAAATTATTCTACTATTTAAACGAATTTTTGCTTAAATTATTTATTTTAATATTAATTTTGTGAGCGTAACGTTATTTTCGTTTTCCACGTCACATGATCGTTGATAGCCAATCACCTTGTGAAGTTCGGATATACTATTTTGGTGAACGGGAGGCGTCTAATTAATATGTTATATCCGATAAATCCACCAAATCCACTCATCGAAACTGGTAAAGAACGAAGAAAACAAATACACAAATAAATAAAAGAGTAGAGCTCAATTTAGAGTAAAAAGAAAAGAAACAACGCTTCTCACTCGTGAAGACAAAAGTCGCCCATTGATAGATCAGTACAGAGAAATGCTTTAACGACCCCATCAAGACCATTCTACTTAGAGATGAGATCCTGTTTGTTTAGCTGGAGATTATTTTCTTGCCTTAATCGGCAGACGATGAGATACGAGAAGACGTTGTGGGGATTAGTAGAAGCGTGAGCGATAATGGGGCATGTCGTTGAGTGTGTGAAACGGGGTGTAGGAGATGGGCTGTCGAGGACGCCATTATCCCAGCAGACGATCTGTCGGTGAAGTGGTTATTGTGTGTCGATGACCTTTTTTTTGTTTGTTTGTTTGTTTGTTTCTACAGGGCCGAGTCGTGGCACATGGGGGAAAGCACGAGGTAAAGTGTTTGTACGTGCGTGCGTGTGTGTATGTGTGTGTATATGTGTGAGAGTGAGAGATAGAGAGATGGATAAAAACAATACCCCAAAACGGAGAAGCGCTCATTGAGGCTGTACCCAATGGACGACAGCTAGAGGTCTTTACCCAAAATTTCAACAACTGACAAGTGTGAAGCGTACATCGATGTTAATCTATAAACGACCAACCGAGAAAAGCGTACCTTACTAAGACGGCTATAGCTAGCTGACCACAATAGCGTCCGAATCTCAGCGTTCGTTTGGTAACCATTGTGTGGGTTGAATTGGCGCTATATAAATAGACAAGTTGTAAAACTTTGTAATTTGTTCGAATCTCGGCGTGGGCATATCTGAAGGTTGTTTCATCTTTGACTTCGATTCATTACATTTGGAGGTCGCTCGGCCCATTTAGCCTACCATGTGCACAAAAGTGGTCGTAAAACATCAATCATCATCATCATCATCATCATCAGCTGACTATAATAAGAGATGATTAAAAAGAGGAGACGTTTGATGAGTTTGTGATGTCAATTTGTTATTAAGCAGAAGTCACTCATTCACTCTTAATGATAGACATTTAACATAAAGCGATATCTCGATGTAGTATGACCTGGCCAGTAAATGGTGATGTCTAATTTAACAATCGAACATATATACCCGGTATATGTAACAGCTGTATATTATTTGCTGTGTGCGTACCAGCGTGCGTGCAGGTGGGCGGACGCGCGTTTACTACGCTCTTCCCTGCATGATTAGCCAACAACGTGGGTTTTGCTTTATAGAAACGAATTGTATCCATCGTTATTCAACGACTCGCCAAAACACGCTGAAGGTGAGTCATCGGGGGATAGGCTTTGGACTTATGAAACTTACCTGTTCGGAAAATTCTAATGTTTAAATTTATGTAACTATTACGTATGTATTCGAAATTGTTGCAGTGCTTTCGATAGCTAACTGGCTAAAATATTAGCTATATTAATTAAAATGATAATTATGTATCAATATACGGGTAATTATTGCGGGGTAGTTCCAGTCTCTGTGGAATGTTTCCATACTTTACCACATCAAACGTGGGCGCCTCCGTGGTCTAGTTGGTAGCGCGCTGAACCACAGATCACTACCACCTGAGTTCGAATCTAAGCGTGGGCATATATGAAGGGTGTTTCATCTTTGATTTCGTTTCATTACCATTGGATGCCGCTCGACCCATTTAGCCTACTTTGTGCACGAACGTGGCCGTAAAACATGAAATAAATCACCATCGCATCAAACGCCTCGGAAAAATCGAACAAGTCTAGTTACTATTCGTTGTTCGTTGTCTGCTGGCATCAATATGTAATAATCTACACACAACAATGTCAACTCTTCATTATGATAATAAACTTGTTTACAGATTGGTTCGATTCGGTTAAGTCAGTCTCGTTGGTTTAATGATATGCACGAGATAACACTTCGCCCTCAACCGGCTAAGACGTGAAGATGAGGCTAAATCCGCTACCCTTCCGTATTTGTTATCGACACAAACACTTTAAACGTGATGTTGATGGGGGATCTAAATAACCACGAACAAAACACAACGTATTTCATGTTTTCCTTAATACGTTTCAGCAACTTTATCATTAATAACACGTCATCGATAACAGGCATCACCATCATGTTTACACTTCTAATGGAATAAATTATCATATTTTAATATGTTGTTTTCGTTTTATATTTACATCTTAGTCTATCTAAGAAGATGGCAAACATTTAATATTTTAGTTATAACTTTTCTCCGACCAATAACTCCATATATATATATATATATATATATATATATATATATGTGTGTGTGCGTGTGTGCGTATTGATCTATTGTGCCGATATTATATTGAATATTTAGTGCTAGAGGACTTGTCATATAATCTGTGTATCTAATTATTATTATTATAATAATTATTATTATTACTACTACTACTATTTTAATCATTATTATTACAATTAAAATCGTTATTTCATTTTTGATAAATTGTAATATTGTTATGAGTATAGGATTTTAAATATATATATATATATTGTCAAATGTCATATATATATATATATATATATATATATATATATATATATATAATATATGAATGTGGCAATTTCTTCATATCATCTTAGTTCGTCTGTATAGTTTTCGATATATTTTATTGACGTGAAGTTGTATGTGCGCATGCGTACGTACGTATATACATAAACAGCCACTCATATAACTACTGCGCTATACGAACGTATGCATGTTTGCAAAAACACCCAACCACATCCATACAGACATATGCATGTACGCGCACTCGTACACACAGTGTTTGATGTATTTATGCTTTGATCACATACCGTACACAGAGAGGGACACCTGTGATTGAGAAAAAAATTAACTCTCAACAACATAATGTCCGGGTGCAAAATATTTACCCGACCCCCACAAGAGAGTGAAAACATTTAGACAAGCTTATAACAATGTCCACGAGCTAAGGGTTGACAACATTTGGAGTCGATGGTGTTTCCGTCCTCCGAACGTCCAGATCACTGCAGCCGGTCACGTGCTGAAATCATTCCGTGATCAGTGGAAACCTTGATTGCTTTCGTCAAGGCGTCAAATTTTAGTCTAATTTGTCATAACGCTATTGTTCGTTTCGGATGTGTGCCCTCATTCGTCCACCGGCCGACGCTTGTTTACGCGCTGCCACGTGTGTGCGTGTTTGTTTGTGTGTCCGTGTGCGTGTATGTGCGAGTGCGCATGACTCTCGGTTTGTTTACTTCCTCCTGCGCCTGCGCAGTAGGTCAATAAGATGGTGGAATGATCTGTCGGCGTTGCAGCCATCCCTGTCGCAGATCGTGTAGCACGCCTGGATCGTTTCGCCAGTATTCTTGTTAATTCCCGGCAGACAGGCGCTTGGTAGCTCCACAGGACTACAACTTCTCGTGAACGATCGTATTCTACCTGTAAATAAATGTAAATGGAATAGTTCAATTATTAATGGCAGTCATTATAATCCCAAATCTAGTTCAGCTGATCTATGGTATGCTTTACTCCTAATGTGAAAAGAGCCCTAAAATTCAGCGCCTTTGTCTACTCTTTCGATAAAATACTGTTTCTTATTATCAGCTTTCAGCTGATGCGATTCACGACTAATGCAATTAAGTGGGCAGGTGAGTACAACGCACATCAGTAGCAGATCCATCGGTATTAGACAGTCAGTGGATTTGAACCGAGCTCCTCTGAAGATATAGGTCCCCACTCTACTTTGAGCTATAGGATAATGTCAACCTATATTGTTATAGCCCACTGTTCTGACAGCACAATGATCTGACAGCTTAATGTTCCGACAGGACAGCTCAATGTTCTGATGGCCCTTTGTTCTGACCGCTAAATGTACCGACGGGAAAATGTTTAGACAGCCCGATGTACCAGCAGATTTATGAATTCTGCTCTTTCTTTCAACAGATGTCGAGCAGAAATGGATGTCTTAGCGTGAGACATCTGTCACCGCCTCATAGGGCTGATGATGATGATGATGATGATGATGGGTTGACAATAACGTACAGTGGCACAGAGCGTAACGTCGGTCGTCCATCTCAAACGGAAGGCGCCTCCGTGGTCTAACGGTATCGTATTGGATCACAGATCATTACCACCCGTGTTCGAATCTCGACGTGGGAATATCTGAAGGATGTTTCATCTTTGACTTTGCTTCATTATCTTTGGAGGTCGCTCGGCCCATTTAGCCTACCATGTGCACAAAGGTGGTCGTAAAAGATCAAACATCATCATCAGCCATCTCAAACGGAAACTCAAACGGATTATCTGTCAAAAATAGATATTTAGGCATTTACGTTTATCAACGTTTATCTATCCGCCTTTGTCCACCTTTACCATAGGATCAAAACTCTGTAGTCGGAACATTGATGTGTCGGAATACTGGAATGTGGAGAATGATGGCATAGAACGAACTCTCGGAACACTGGACTGTCAGATCAATAACAATAACCGCCAGGTACATATCCACATGTTCACACATACACACATGCACTCACTCACTCACTCACTCACTCACTCACTCACTCACTCACTCACTCACTCACTCACTCACTCACTCACTCACTCACTCACTCACGCACGCACGCACACACACACAACACACTAGCACGCATGCACGCACGCACGTACACAAACACACACATGTACATAAAAGATTTGTTAAGTGTTGCTTTGAAGAGGGATACAGCAATTAAAATAGCTGTAGCTAACATGAACATTCTCACACCTGCCGCGATCTGACTTGGATGTGTTACTCTCAGGTACCACGAATGTAGGTGATTCACATTTTTGTTGCAAGGTACTAGTCAGACATTACACGTGTCTCGACATGAAAAGCCACCTCTTTGGATCAAGCCCCTCGATGAATTGTCCAGAGCTTGCATTTATAATTCGAGATTCTCCGTCTTAGTAACTAATTCCTCACCCGCACTGATAAAACACAGCCTTCATCTGGCTTAACTTATTGAGCTAGACATAAACTACATCGTGTATGGTACGGCCTCTAATATCAGACTAGGTTGTACAATTTCGTGACATGATGGCACAATGCTATAGTGTTATAGAGTGACGTATAATATACTCCTGGTTCTCTGCTAGTCTTTCAAGCGTCCACGGTTCGATTAGGCGATAAATGAGTACACGATTGAAGGACGCGATTTGTGGTGAAGGATGGTTCTTTAATGGGAGCCTGAAATAATATCTTTCAGAAGGTTGTGAAATCAATACTGATCAGGTATTCAGACTCTTCAGCGAAGAGCGAGCGAGTGAGTGAGTGGTTGAGTGAGTAAGTGGGTGAGTGAGTTGGCCGAGGGACATAAACATCTGATAGGCATTAGCCATCTTGATTCGATTCCTATCCATGCCTGGAGTTTTGCAGCTCATTGCTTTAACCATCGTACTATAGGAGCTGTCCTCTGAGCGCAGGATGTTTCAGTTTACAGACGACGCCGGCAGCGAGCAGTTAATATGGGAATAGATGGGTTTTATCCCTGGATAACTTCTTATTCCGGCAGTTTTTCGTGGTGTCGTTCGGTGGCCGGACTGAACAACACGTCAGATGGGGAATCAGTCCTTTTAATACAATATATAAATAATTAATTGAGGACGAATTTAACGCCCGATGTACGTTTGTTTACTTTATAGCCCATTCCCACAGCTACCCACGTGCTTCTCGTAATCCTAAATGGTCGCTGATGCAGTCAGTCCCGATGTGTTTTTTTTTTCTTCTATGACCACTGCATTTGAGTTGGCAGTATAAAACATTAACGCAAACTGCTCCAGTGTGAAAAATAAATCTCCCTCTCTAACTAGCAGCAGAGTACCGCGGCACACCACGATCACGCTTGGCGGGTCATAAAAACGTACATATTCATGAGGGAATCTTTGGTGCATCGCACTAAAACGGCCACATGGGCCTTGTTTTTAAAACCGTGATGCTAACTCTTTAGACAAAATATACCCGTCCCGGAAAAGTACGGGAATTTCACGGAAATCTCGTATAATTCGGCTAATCTGAAGGAATCCCCCCCCCCATACGTTTATAGAAAATTATAAACTGAAACAATCAAAAGATGGGACAATGTTCACAAAGAAAATCCATATTGTTTTATAGGAAGTCGCCACTCTGGTATTATTCGTTGCCGGAATTTACACTCGTCCAGGAAAGGTCTGTTAAAGAATTTACAATATCTGACTACAATTGACTGACGAATCACTGGAGATCCAACGGTTTGGTTACGTTATCAGGAAGAAAAAAGGACGAGTGGAAACCCCGGAAAAAAACTTCGCCACTTCATGTGATAGAGAGAGAGAGAGAGAGAGAGAGAGAGACAGACAGACAGACAGACAGACAGACGGGACGTTGGCGGGTGTTAGTCGGCTGGGTAAGTGTCCCCCTGGGTTAGGCCTGGGTGAGGTAGATATGTCTCTTTTTAGCGACAGGACAATACCCAGTGGACACATCTCATCGGTGTGATCAGGATTAAGATTATCACTGTGATTCCACACATAGAGCCGAGGTACCAGTCTTGTGAAGCGACTTTCTTCCCTTAGATTAGAACAGTTCATAGGGCGAAATGCTTCCTTCCTTTTGTGCTGAGAAGCACACATAAAACGGATCAGCTGACTAGGTTCCTCCCTTCAGAACAACAAGTAGAGCAAAACCTGTTCTAGCAACCACCCTTTAAACAGAAACACCTGCTTAAATACTACTGTAAACCGGTTCCTTCAATCTCACGGCCATCTTTGGACGTGTAGAAGTTGTACCACAAACCTGACTTCCTTACTTTCGTATAATGAGGAATTCATCATTGTCGTATCGGGAGTCTTGGTTCCTTATTTTGTAATACCAAGGAACGCACACATGGCAAACCATAAACATAGCTTCCTTCATTTAGAAAAATACTGAAAGAAGACTACAAAGTCGTACCACTAATTTGACTTTGTCATTTTTCAATAATAGGGAACGCGCGGTAAGTGTAACACGAATCTAGCTTCCTTATTTTGTGATAATAAGGAAAACATACAAGGCGTAATTAAGAATGATAAGGATATAATGGTTAGCATATCACTAAGCTAACATCTAGATTTTATAATAATAAGGAACGTACGTATGATGTACCTCGAGTCTAACTTACAACGATAAGGAAATGATGAAGGACGTACCACGAGTCTGACTTTATAGTAATAAGGAACTCTTGAAGGACGTACCACGAGTCTGACTTTACAGTAATAAGGAACTCTTGAAGGACGTACCACGAGTCTGACTTTATAGTAATAAGGAACTCTTGAAGGACGTACCACGAGTCTGACTTTACAGTAATACTGAACTCACGAAGGACGTACCACGAGTCTGACTTTACAGGTAATAAGGAACTCTTGAAGGACGTACCACGAGTCTGACTTTAGAGTAATAAGGAACTCTTGAAGGACGTACCACGAGTCTGACTTTATAGTAATAAGGAACTCTTGAAGGACGTACCACGAGTCTGACTTTACAGTAATACTGAACTCACGAAGGACGTACCACGAGTCTAACTTTACAGTAATAAGGAACTCTTGAAGGACGTACCACGAGTCTGACTTTACAGGTAATAAGGAACTCTTGAAGGACGTACCACGAGTCTGACTTTACAGTAATAAGGAACTCTTGAAGGACATACCACGAGTCTGACTTTACAGTAATAAGGAACTCTTGAAGGACGTACCACGAGTCTGACTTCCTTACTTTAAAGTAATAAGGAATTCACGAAGGACGTAATACGAGTCTGACTTCCTTATTTTGCAACAATAATGAATACACAGAACGGTCCAAAAACGCATGACTTGCTTCATTTGAAAACATTTCTTGCTTCTTCACGATTCTAATTCGACATTTTATCACATATGTCCGTCATTAAACGGACAGTAAGTCATACTAAGAGCTCGCTCGGTCAAGATGCCTTTAAAACATATTAGCCGCCACTCATCGTGGCATGACAACTCGTATATAATGATACAGGAAATAGAGACGATATGTAGTCACAGCTTTTTCAATGTTTTTCTTTGCCCTTTTCCATTCCGTCAGAAGCGGGAGTGCCAGAGTAATGTAAATCTAGTTAAAGGCCGTTATTAGCAGGTGCTAGCCTGTTCCGCGCAACAGTCTAACGGATAACAATACGTGACCTCCACCCCCGGTTCTGCAGAACAGTCTAGCAGATAACAACACGTGACCACAACCACCCCACCCCCTGTTCTGTAGAATAATCAAGCAGATAACAACACGTGTCCCAACACCCACACCCTAGTTTTGTAGAACAGTCTGACAGAAACTGTTGCATCTTCCCAGAATATTTCACGTTCGCAATTTTCATCGAAAACTTATCGTTTTGAGAACAATTTTTCTTGTGGTTATTAATGATGTACTTGTGTTGTTGTTGTTGTTGTAACGTAATATGACTATAAATAACTGATCATTATTCACGTTAAGTGGAAATTTTAATCGTGATTTTAGAAACACAGTTTCCACAAATCGGGAACTTGAAATTGTTCGCTCCGAGAGACATATTTCCAATTACCTACGAAATAAGTTCGATAGTTAATTAATGTAGATTATTTCCAAGTCTATAAGATGACAAGTCTGTATCCTGTCACAAACATTAAAGAGTTTGGGTTTTTTTCGGTTTTTTCTTCTCTTTTTAATAAAATATGGCTCCAGCACTCAGACACGTACGTGATTAAGTGCTCAAATATGAGTAGCCAGCCTTAGATCGAGTGAATTGGGTTCCCAAAGTGTGGACTGTATTAGTCTGCGACAAGTGGTATTTAAGAGGGGTGCTGTGTAGAGAGAGGTGAGAAGCCACCTGTTAAAAGAGGCGAGAGACGTATAGAGAGATGAATAGAGAGGTGAGCTGCCTTAGGTATGGAAATAGATAGGTGAGGGGTAAGAAACCAGGGTATGTGGAGGTGTGGGAGGGGGCGGGGGGGGGGGGGGCTGGCGCGAGGGTACAGAAAGATGCAGGGCAAGTTTTGTGGATAGGTGAGAGCCAGCTATAAATAGAAAGAAGATAAGCGAGGTCTTTGATGAGAAGAGATCCCAGGTATATAGAGAAAACATATTCTAGGTTTATAGAGAAAAGAAAGGCCAGCTACATAGAGAGAAAAGAGACCAGGTATGTAGAGAGAAGAGAGGCCCGGTATATAGAGAGAAGGGAGGCCAGGTATATAGAGAGAAGAGAGGCAAGGTATGGAGAGAGAGAGAGAGAGAGAGAGAGAGAGAGATCCTAGGTATTTAGAGAAAAGAGAGGCCAGGTATGGAGAGAGAAGAGAGGCCAGCTATATAGATCGAAGAAAGGCCAGGTATGTAGAGAGAAGAGAGGCCAGCTATATAGATCGAAGAGAGGCCAGGTATGTAGAGAGAAGAGAGGCCAGCTATATAGATCGAAGAGAGGCCAGGTGTGTAGAGAGAAGAGAGGCCAGGTATATAGAGAGAAAAGAGACCAGGTATGTAGAGAGAAGAGAGGCCCGGTATATACAGAGAAGGGAGGCCAGGTATATAGAGAGAAGAGAGGACAGGTATATAGAGAGAAGAGAGGCCAGGTATGGAGAGAGAGAGAGAGAGAGAGATCCTAGGTATTTAGAGAGAAGAGAGGCCAGGTATGTAGAGAGAAGAGAGGCCAGCTATATAGATCGAAGAGAGGCCAGGTATGTAGAGAGAAGAGAGGCCAGGTATATAGAGAGACGAGGGGCCAGATATATAGAGAGAAGAGAGGCCAGATATATAGAGAGAAGATAAGCCAGGTATGTAGAGAGAAGAGAGGCCAGCTATATAGATCGAAGAAAGGCCAGGTATGTAGAGAGAAGAGAGGCCAGCTATATAGATCGAAGAGAGGCCAGGTATGTAGAGAGAAGAGAGGCCAGGTATGTAGAGCGAAGAGTGGCCAGATATAGAGAAAGAGAGGCCAGGTATGTAGAGAGAAGAGAGGCCAGGTATGTAGAGCGAAGAGTGGCCAGATATAGAGAAAGAGAGGCCAGGTATATAGAGAGAAGAGAAGCCAGGTATGTAGAGCGAAGAGAGGCCAGATATAGAGAGAGAAGAGAGGCCAGGTATATAGAGAGAAGATAAGCAAGGTATGTAGAGAGAAGAGAAGCCAGGTATGTAGAGAGAAGAGAGGCCAGGTATATAGAGCGAGGAGAGGCCAAATATATAGAGAGAAGAGAGGCCAGGTATATAGAGAGAAGAGAGGCCCGGTATATAGAGAGAAGAGAGGCCCGGTATATAGAGAGAAGAGAGGCCAGATATATAGAGAGAAGAGAGGCCAGATATATAGAGAGAAGAGAGGCCAGGTATATAGAGAGAAGAGAAGCCAGGTATGTAGAGAGAAGAGAGGCCAGGTATGTAGAGAGAAGAGAGGCCAGGTATATAGAGAGAAGAGAGGCGACGAGATATCTAGAGATGAGGCCCAGCCAATTAAGTAATCGTCGGTATTGAGCAGTTACTTACCTTTAGTGCTATAATAGGCTACATTGATACAATATTCGAAGTTGGGACAGTTACTCGGCTCGGGAGGTTTAGTCATACAATCCCAGCCATCCAGTTCCGTGTCACATTTAGAACAGTGTATAGCCGAGCCTGGAATATAGAGAAAACGTAGGTTATTAACAGGATCAATGGTACATAATAGTATAGCAGGATGTGGAAAAAAAAGTATCCACAAACATCTCTCTCCCTCTCCGCGTAGGCGCCCGCCCACGCGTATGTGCGTGCGCGTGGGTGGGTGTGTGTGTCGCTCACTGACTTTGTAACATTCTCTATCGATATATCGTGTTATGCGTGTATACATTTATTAATCTATATGCGCACACACCCGGCTCATTCCATCAAAACACATTCGTACACATCTACAGACATACATTATCATAACAGTTCTGTTCCTATTTGACTATGTTACACTCAGACATCAGGACAACGTGATTGATCCCCTTTTCGGCTTTTTCTCATACATCAAAGACATATTTTGTTCTGGATTTCTACCCAGATGCTGTAACCGCAATCTGTCTTTTTCACGCCAGAGTTTTGTTCTTTATTCAGTACTGGTGAGCGAATCTGTTCCTAAGAAAATACATAGAAGAGCGCGCGCACGCATGCACACGCACGGTGCATATTTGTAGTTGTACAGGGGGGACCCTTCCCGCATCCAACCATAATTATGTGCCCTCACCCAGTAGCTAATATTCTGATTATACCATTAGCTGTGGGTTCTCTAGACAGTTTGACTAGCAACTAATTTGTAGCTTCATTTTTGGTGGAGCGAATTTATTTGGAGTGCGAACAGTGGCCACCTCGTCGTTATTTCACCCCCCCCCCACACCACCACCACCAGGGAGATGCAGGCTCCTGGTTGGTTAACACCGTGGGCCTTGATCCGGAAGGAACCTGGCTTGACCACATAAAGTGGTTGCCGTTTGACCGTCAAGGGCAACACGTCAAAGACACCATATTTATCTCTCAACCCTTAGGCGGCGCCTCCGTGCTGTAGCGGTAGCGTGTTGGATCACAGATCACTACCACCCGTGGGCATATCTGAAAGTTGTTTCATCTTTGACTTCGCTCCATTACCTTATTTAGCCTACCGTTTGCACAAAAGTGGCCGTAAAACATCAATCATCAATCATCAATCATCATCATCATCATCATCATCATCTAAACTCTTAGGTAAATATGATATAATAATAATAACTATATGTAACTTAGTTTTCTTTGTTATATCAGCACATTCTGTATTATTTTTCTTTCTCTTCACACACTACGGTATGTGCATGAATTAAGTTTATTGTGCATGAATTAACACATATAAGCCGAATTTTTCATATATGGGTGAACGTATTAGTGGGATTATTGTAAAACGGGATGGGATAATTATCACATAAGCCTGATAATGATTCTCTTTATATTAAATATGGATCACGTAATATTATATCATATTTAATAAAGCCCCATATTTATTGGCCATTCAGAGGAGTGTGGCATAAAATTACTTTATGAACGGAAGGATATAACTTGCATACACTGATGTTCACTGGATCAGTGCAAATTATACCCCCCCCCCCCACAAAAAAAACCAAAAAAACCCAACAACAACCATCTGCGTTACATATTTACATGTATACACATATAGGTTCACATATATTTATTATTAAACACAAACACATATATGATAAACCCCCGGTGACCTGGGAGTTTATAATTGGACCACTCGGTCCCCCAATCGTGTCATACGAAATGAACTAAATTGACGATGATGTAGTATTGATATGTTCGCGGCTCCGGTACACGAGCTGATGGTAACGTACGGTATTTAAGTCACCTATCATCAAAGACATGTCAATTATTGGTGAGCAGACACGAAACGCGAGGCTTCAGTTGTCAACGTGAGCCTATTGTCTAACAGTGACGAGAGAGTGACACCTTCCAGGCCACCAGTAACATAGCTACATCATGTCTAAGCTTCAGGTTACAGGGTGTTCGGGGTGTGTGGAGCACGCAACACAACAGATAATTAAATCTGACAAGTACCTGATTCTGGCAATTTTTACACCTACACACCTATGCATCTGTGTGAATATTCACGGATAGACAATAATACAAACGGACAGACGGACGGGTAGGCAGACATGCAGATGCATAGAAACACAGACGAGTATGCAGGCAGACAGGCCGCAAGACAGACAAATTGTTAGACAGACACATATACATTCAACAAGACAGAAACACAGATACGTATACATACAGACAGGACTATAGGAAGATGCAGAGATTGATAGACAGATAGACAGACAAGATGTAGATACACAATGATCTAGAAGAAAAGATAGATAAGCAATGGGGAGATACATAAATAGAAACACTATAACGTAGACAGGTAGACAGGGATTATACTAGGTTAACTTTATAAAACACAAATAAACATAAATAAACCTGCCAGGTAATTTGATAATCAGACATACATACATACATACATACATACATAAATACATACATACATACATATGATATATATATATATATATATATATATATATATATACATGCATATACACACACACACACACACATACACATATATATATATATATATATATATATATACATACAGATAGACATACAGAGTATTTATTCTTTCAATTAAACAGTAAGACGATGCCACTCCTATAGCAATAGGCCTTGTTGATAAAGAACTCAACACGTCAGCTGTATACAATTATCCACCTCACGCCTAACGTTTGTTTATTGCTACACTCCGGAAGGCGTGTTCCCATTATCAAACGCCATTTCTCGGAATAGCCAATAATTATCGGGTTCTCTCATCGGAAAACGACCGTCCCTATCATGTATATATGCATGTATATACATGTCGTTGCCATGGAGACCTGGCTGGTGGGCGATAATAAGTTCTACATTAAACAAACGATAACACGGCGTGCGATAAGTAAGTTAACAGCTCGTAGAGTGACTGGTGGGGAAGATGAAATTCTCTGGATGTTACTGATAGAAATCAGGTCATTGTCAGGACAGAACCACGAGCTGGGCCGCACATGGGCTGGACCTCGCCTGGAGATGTAAGGAAAAATGGGCTGGACTTGGTCTGGAGATGTACGGACATGGGCTGGACTTGGACCGGAGATGTACGGACATGGCCTGGACTTGGTCTGGAGATGTACGGACATGGGCTGGACTTGGACCGGAGATGTACGGACATGGGCTGGACTTGGTCTGGAGATGTACGGACATGGGTTGGACTTGGCCTGGAGATGTACAGACATGAGCTGGACTTGGTCTTGAGATGTATGAACATGGGCTGACCTTGGCCTGGAGATGTACGAACATGGGCTGGACTTGGACTGAAGATGTACGGACATGGGCTGGACGGGGTCGGCTATGGGCTGCACGTCGTCTGACAATGGACAGGACAGGGGACGGATATGTGCTGGACTTAAGCTGCTTGAACTGGAGGACAGTTGAACTGGATAGGAACTAGTTGGAAACAAGTTGGACATATGTCGGGTTATAGGTTAAGTTATGGGCTGGACATAGGTAAGGTTATGGGCCCGATATAGGTCAAATTATGGGCTGGAAATAGGTCAGGTTGTTGGCTGGCTATAGATACGGTTATGGGTTGGACATAGGTCGGGTTATGGGCTGGACAAAGGTCAGGTTATGGGCACGGGCTAATTTTACTGAAAATTATTGGTAATCAAAGACAGCTGCTGTTGTTAAATCGACGCGTCAAATCTCTCATGTGAGCTGACTGTATATAAAGTCTCTCTCTCTCCCTCCCCCCTCTCTCTCTCTCTATATATATATATATATATATATATATATGTGTGTGTGTGTGTGTGGCGCGCGCGCGTACATGTGCGTGTGTTGCTATCCCCCTATCTCCGACACATCCCACTTATCCTGATATCCTCCTCAATTAATAGTCGGCCGGACCGGAAATGTCGTCAGCGGAAGTGACGTGCTATTATGGGTAATTCCGAGGTGCCAAGTTTCGGTGTCAGATTACAGCCAGGAAGTCTCCTATAAGACAGTAGGTGAGATGACATCAGTCTCTCTCTCTCTCTCTCTCGTTGTTGGCACCTTGTTTTTGTAATTTTCACCATATTTTTTTTCTTGGCGGAAGAAGGAAATGTTTATGTGTGTGCCCGACCCGGTGGCGTAGGTATTGGGACGGTCACGTGACGGGAAGTGATTCACTGGACATGTGTTATGACATCAGCGTTTAAACTTTGTCTCGAAAGATGGACAAACGGACTTTAATGTGGATAGACAGGCAAACGAATGGACAAATAAATAAACAAACAAATATGTATGAGACAGGGGGTCGGTGTGTATAAATGTGTGTGTGTGTGTATGTGTGTATGTGAGAGAGAGAGAGAGTGTGTGTGTGTGTGTGTGTGTGTGTGGCAAATTAAGAGTTAGTTATAAATATAGATCATTAGGGAGTTATTCCCAGTTTTCTTAACTTACGCACACACGCGCGGGCGCATACACACACACACATACATACAAAGAAATAGAGATTTAATTTGTGAGTCAGCCAGTAAGTGAGTTTAAGTAGTAATTTTAATTGATGAAACGGTTTAACTATACATATGATAAATCTCCACCGCCCCCACGCTCCCCTATCTACGAAAACTTGTAGGACGAATACAGCGAGGGGATGATGAAGCATATGTGTAGGGATGGATGATATAGTGATATATATATATATATATATATATATATATATATATATATATATATATATACCATCGTGATAAATATTTCGTGAATATACCAATCGGAAATTCACAAAGTGACATCTGCGTGAAAACACCGTATAAGGAAAAAGGAGACATCAATCAAAATAATGAAAACATATATGTTATCACCGACAGGATATGAATCGATGTATTATATATGTATTATATATTATATATATATATATATATATATATATATATATATATATATATTGGGAGAGATACGATAGATAGTGATAGCTCTTAATGATGTCATAACTTGTATATTTAATTATAAACTCATCACATTATTCCATAACTTTATTATCCACGGAGCTAGTCTAGTAGCTGGTTGCTCAGGGGATAGGATTAGAGCGTCTATACAACCGGTATAACCGTATCTGTATCTTTTATTTATATACTTCGTGCGGATTTTACGTTTAAAGATTAGACACATTCCAGAATCATGTGTCCAGATACGTAGTTGTATCTGATCGTGTTCCAGTATAACAGTACTGTGTATGGATACATGATAAAATCATGTGTTTATATATGTATCTGTATGTGGAACAGTGATTGATCTAGATACATTTATAATGTATCCGCCTTGTGTATCTCAGTAGCTAGGTGGTTGAGTGGTAATGTGGTTAGGTCGTTCGTTAACTGGGTGGTTGGTAGTTGAGTAGTTCAATAGTTGGACGGTTGAAGGAATAGGTTTGTTTGGCGTTGGAGTGTTCGGGTAGTTGAGTTTATGGGTAGTGAGGTCTTGGGTATTTGGATTATTGTCTAATCGAATGGTTCACGGTTGACTTGTTCGATGAACGACTACTTGCTGGGTTATTACTTGGTTGGGTGGACTAGTTGTCTGGGTGATTGGTTAACTGGGTCACTAGTTAGTCGGATGATGAGCTATCCAGAGGTCTACGTGTTTCCCGACAGTCCATTAGTTTCACAAGTTTTCAATTCATTAATTTTTTTACTATTAATTTATATACATTGGTTATGGGAGAGGACATTACGACAAAACATAAAGTAGATTTGCTTGTTATCGCGAGAAGTCACGTCTGCTTTGATCACGTGACCCTGCTCTCCTGCCACCTGTACTTAACCTAAACGACGCACTTCCGGTCTGAGGAACAAACACCTGCCAAGTGTCTGTAGGTAGCAGCGTGTGTCGCACGTATACACCTACACACAAACGCGTAGATATAGACACGTACACGTACCCGGGACAGGTGTCGAAAGAAAGAGGGGCTGGGATCAAGGGAAGACAAACTGAGAGAGGGAGAGAGAGGAGGGAGGGGGGGGGAGGTTTACGAGTTTCGGTTGTCAACATTGGCACGTAGAGTTCTGTGGGTTTCTGGTTTGATAAAGTTGTTAAATATATCAAGGTGACAAGAGTGATACATTATAGTAGTAGTGGTAGTTGTTGTTGATACTTTACTGGTTAATAATAATAATAATAATTATTATTATTATTATTATTAGCATTAGTATTTTTGTTATACTAATACTACTACTCCTACTACTAGTAGTACTATTACTACTTCTACCTATAGTGATGATGATGATGATAATGTTTGATGTTTTACGGCCACTTTTATGCACATGGTATGCTAAATGGGCCGAGCGACCTCCAAAGGTAATGAAGGGAAGTCAAAGATGAAACACCCTTCATATATGCCCACGCCTAGATTCGAGCACGGGTGGTAGTGATCTGTGATCCAACACGCTACCGTTAGACCTGGGAGGCGCCCCACTTCTACCTATAGTACTTCTACTACTAATATTAATATTAATACTACTAATACTTGCCCAGTACCACCACCAGTAGCATCAGTAACAACAACTACAAGAATCCAATACAAGTTATTACTCATTCATAGTAGTAGTGGTTGTAATAGTAGTAGTAGCAGTAGTAGCAGAAGCAGCAGTAGTAGCGGCTGTTGTTGTTGTTGTTGTTGTTGTAGAAGTAGTGGTTGCGGTGGTGATGGTGGTAGTAGGAGTACTTTCCAATTCGGCAGGAAAGATGTCATGTTTCATTATTTAATGTTGCACAAAATCCAAGAAAAGGATTAAATAAATTATTTAAAAGCGGCAACAAATATAAAACAAATATAAAAGTTGAAAACTGAACAGAAAACTAAAGACAGAAACACGATACAGGATGATGGCTTTGTTGGAAAAGAGTAGCACATCTAAAGAGTCTCTCTCTCTCTCTCTCTCTCTCTCTCTCTCTCAGTCTCTGTCTGTATGTCTGTCTGTCTTTCTCCCCCCCCTCTTTCTCTCTCTCTGCGTGCGTGCGTACGCGTGTGTCAGCACGGTGCGATGAAGCGCTGGCACAGAAAATCACAATTCGTGAATACAAACTCCGGCTGACACATCGAGGGACTGAATCCAGAGGAGCGATTTTTCATGCTGAGACATTTGTAATGTCTCACCAGCCACCAAGAGTCGAACTGGAATATCAAGTTTTATTGCCAAAAGATGATTTTTATATAACTATCTCTCTAACTAACAATCCATCCATCCATCCATCCATCCATCTAACTAACTAACTAACTAACTAACTAACTAACTAACTAATCAGTTACCCTTCTACACACCCTTTCATTCCTCCCCCACCTTTTTCTCTAACAGATGCCTTAACTATGTCTAGTTGTAGACTATGTAGCCAGCTGCTCTGATGATAAAACAGGACTGTCAGTATAATGACTACATCTGTTTATGGGAGCCACTCTCCACGGCCACTTCTTTGTTCTGAAATTGTTATGTCCAAGTAAAAAAGTCCCCGCACACCACCGAGCGAGCGAGCGAGCGAGGCCTCACATTCTGCAACTGTCCACCGCCGGAGAGAAAAGGGAGCCATTTTTGCGCCAACATTCTCGACTAAATAAGCAAAACACGGTCGCTTGAGGACCGATGTCTTCTGAGGAACTGGGCACCCGTCTCTCTTTAGAATGCTGACCAAAACGCGGTGAAGAGGAGACGACGCTGAGACAAGATGGCGTCTGTAGGGAATGGCAGAAGATTGGTCAAAGACCGATCCAGTGTGTCTCCTCATCGCCGACCACGAGATGGCCGACTACAGGCTAACTAGCGTCTCTCTCACTCAGATGAAAGCTAATATATGCCAGTCGTCGTCTTTGAGATAACTCAACTCACCATTGGAATCTCTCTCTGACGTTCCTCTGTCATCGTACTATCACTAATAAGCAGACTCAGAGAATATCGTTATCCCCCCCCCCACACTCACACACAGCAAACCGGGCCTCATCAGTAATCGAATACGAAATAGCATTGTCCGCCGTACTACTGCGTCGTACTAGCTCAACGGTAAAGCCATGGAACAGAAAGCGGTACCTTCCGGGTTCGAAATCACCAATGATCTACTGGTCCATCACCAGCCGACTAGTTGACTCGGCCATGACCCATAACCTGGTTGCACGATGATTGATTCTGGTGGATTTTGTGTACGTAATCGACGAATAGAAACTCTACACTTCCCGTTGATATGAGGTTGGTGCAATATATTAAGTCTCCCACGATTAACTGGATGTCCAGTATAACTCCCGACGACGATCACAGAGTTCAGCAGTGTAGCAGTGACTAGTAACTGACTAGACTTATTGTACTAATAAGGTGTGTGTTTGTAGGATGATAAATCAGAGAGTCTCCTGCCAACCATTTGTCCAAAGAAATCACTCACTATTACTACTGTTACTACAACTCATACTACTACTCTTACTACTACTACTACTACTACTACTACTACTAATAATAATAATAATAATAACAAATAAATAGTACAATTATAACAGAAGTATGTCCCATAACAATTCCATGACCTTGGTAGAGAGCTCGAAGTCATAACAGTCTACGTAGACTCTCTTTTAGGAAGAAAAGATTAAAAAAACAGCTCAATGTATTATAAAGATAACACCGAAATAAAATGGCGTTAAACATCTAACGGAAGACACCCGGAGTTTGTTGACACTTCTACCATGGAGAGAGAGAGAGACAAGAGAGAGAGAGAGAGAGAGAGAGAGAGAGAGAGAAGAGAGAGAGAGAGAGAGAGAGAGAGAGAGAGAGAGAGCAAGAGAGAGAGAGAGAGAGAGAGAGAGAGAGAACAAGCGTATTTGGCCATAGACATCCGGAATAGGACACCAACAATATTTCTGACTGCTTATTGCACCACCTTATGTCGGGCCTATGACAGGAAGCAGATAATCCGTTCATCACTTATTGATCTTCCCTCTTTTTGATGTCGTCTTGTTGTCGGAGCACAGAAGACTAGCGCCATCTATCGTTCACTAACATAGACAGACATGGTACCCAGACCACCTGATGACCAGGACATACCAATCAATCAGAAAGACTTGGGGGATGGGGTGACTTCTATTTTCCGGGTCACTCGACAATTTTCATGGTCGTATCTGATAATGATCTTGATCTTGTAGATGCCGATTTGTCCAATACCTGCCACGGGTCTCAAACTATGCACCTGGACTTGGACAGGTTGGTAGGACTAAGGTAGATTTATTTAGGAATGTCCGGAATTTGGTGGCGTGATTTTGCTGGTTTACGGCATGCCCCATGTTCAGTTGAATAGTTCCGGGTTTAGCTTTGGTAGTCATAGTTTAAATCGTGAGCGTTATAGACACTTCGATTGGTGCCACATTAAATCTATTATCTCTCCTCCCCATCGTCATTATTGTCATTAAGACAGGTAGAGCTGATGACGTCTCTACTTCATCTCTGATTGGATCCGGTCAGTGTTTGACTAAAATGTGTAGATTTAATACAGTTGTGACTGATACGGGAGAACCGATTCTCTTTAACCTCCCCCCCCCCTCTCTTCCCCTCTCGCTGTTCTTCGCCCACGTCTAAATCAGGAAGTGATGAAGTTAGGTGCGGGGGAGAGAGGGTGGAACACCCTGTATCCAGAAACGCGACACAAAATAACACACGCCACCTAGTTTTCGTTAATTAGACGAAATACAACACCAACACAATATGTCTCTGACATCTGACAGATTGTTGACAACGTATGACGTAGTACATTAGTGATACTGATGATGATGATGATAAAGTTCATCATCATCATCAAGAAGCAAGATTGTTATAATATCATTCCAATGTCATCGGAACGCTCACATATCTTATTAACCTTGATACCTGTGGGCGTTCCGATGGCGCAGTGATAAGGGTACTGTGCTGCAAATCTGCTGGATATGAGTTCGAATCCGGATCATACCTGTGTTTATTATGTGTTTCCCATATATCCCATGCGTTACGAAATCAACTGAAAGCCAGCTCTGAAATGGTCTAGGAGTAGATATGACGAAAGACTTCTGTATGAGATGTCTAACAACAATTACCTGGGAAAGATGTTTCAGAAACTGAGGTTTAAAACATAGGTCTAGGAACAGATGTCTAGGAACAGCTGTCTAAAACATAGGTGAAGGAACAGAGGTCTAGGAATAGCTGTCTAAAACATTAGTCTAGGAACAGAGGTATATGAACAGCTGTCTAAAACATAGGTCAAGGAACAGAAGTCTAGGAACAGCTGTCTAAAACATAGGTCAAGGAACTGATGTCTAGGAACAGCTGTCTAAAACATTAGTCTAGGAACAGAGGTATATGAACAGTAGTCTAAAGCATAGATTCATGAACAGAGGTATAGGAACAGGTGTCTAAATCATAGATCCAGGAACAGAGGTCTAGGAAAATGTGTTCTGAAGAGGGCTATTCGCTTTTCAAAGTTTCTCAGGCAACCTTTTTGTTAGACATCTTATTGATTACGATAATCTAATGGTAGTTAAAGGTGTCATTATGACATCAGATATTTTGTCCAATACACGATTGAAGATGTAAACTTTTCTCTTCAAATATTAATTTCTTGGCTTACAACATTAAGAGATCCGCTCTTCGTCTTCTGGATCGCTGATTAGATGAAATGACAATACGGTCTAACTGGATCAAAATTACATTTACGGGTTTAACATACTCTGACAATGACAAACATCAGGGTGTTTGGGGGCTCGAACTAACCCTAATACTCCGGTGGAAAAGGGGGTACAGATGTACATGTACACATACACACACACACACACACACACAAATATACACACACAAATACATACATACATACATACATACAGACAGACACACATACACACATACATACATACATACACACACATACATACATACATACATACATACACACACATATACACACACATATACACACACACATGCGCACGCAGCAGTAGATATGATGGAAATGGCTAATATTGTGTGTGGGGAGATCACTGTGTGGAGAAATCGGTGCTATATTGTCCTCCGTTATATTATATAATCAAAGATTGCTGACGTCAGACACAAACATAGATGAAAAGTATACAACAACAACAACAACAAAATAATAATAATAATAATAATAATAATAATAATAATAATAATAATAATAATAATAATAATAATGGTAAGTTTATTTACATGTTCTAGCTTTCGTCAGAACACAATCTCGACTAGTTTTCAGTTTCTTTTGTACAATTATGTTGATAGTGTTCATCAAGTTGTCTTTTATAGTCAAATGGATCGTTGATAATTAAGAAAGAAACGATTCTACAAAATACTAAATAGACAGTAGACAGCCAGTAGTCAGAGCTAGAATACGATAGTCTAGAATAGATCTGTAGTAAAAAGAGAAGTAGCCATTCTAATGTTAGTAAAGATGTTAAAAATCAGTAAAGATACAATCATTACCTCTATTTATTGTAATATTTCATGCACGGCAATTCCTAAGTGACAGATGTCATATTTACTTCCATAAAATCGCCCCCCCCCCCAATTGATCAGACCTTGATATTGTTCCCAATCCGCAGAACAATCATATTGATAACATCATTAGTCAATTACTGATCGACATATCAGCTTTTTACATCGATATCTGATATCGGCTGATATTATTACGAGTAATTGTTCTGATATTTGCATCACAGTCTCGTCTCGTCATCACAGTCTACAGTCTTCAGGATACTTTTCCATATCCATATAGATTAATGCGGTAACGGTTCCTTCCAGATGTCAATTGATGCTCCACTTAGTCGTATTCATGTCTTCCAATTCTGGAATTTCATTCCTTTAGTCTGTCAAGTTTTAATGACTTGCGTTCGTCTTTGAACGATTGTTCGAATTGAAGAAATACCAGAAGGAACTCTGTAAACTTGACAATATTAAATCATCTTTGGTGTTTTTTAAATTTTTTATTTTTCCTTTGTTGATGGGTTTCGTATATAATATCTCCCATTTACAAGCAATTTATATATATATATATATATATATATATATATATATATATATTATGTATATATATATATATATATATATATATATAATGTATTTAGATCTACACATATATCTCTAGAGCTAAAGTGACATCTGATCCAAGATCATTGTTCACCCGAAATGGCATTTCTGTGTGAATAAGATGGAACATTTCCTACTTTCATTACTAAATGATATCCTGATCCAATTTCCTGACTGAGAAGAATTGTCCCCTAAAAATCACCGATACCAATGTGGCTAACCGGTGACGTAGTTCCGGTGATTGGTGCTACTACCAGCGCCACCCATATCGGACGTCGTGAAGACGAGCAGCTAAAAGACGCCATCTTTATTTGTTTCTCGAGTTGCTTCAGAGACTCATCAGACAGTCGGATCCAGACTCCGATATCAAGAATGATGACTATATAAAGACGTCCATCTCACGATAACAGCTGGCACCTTACTACATCTGGTGCCGTCAACCAACTGAGAACGAAAAACATCTGTTCTAGTGCGTGTAACATTGATATAGACGTATAACAAGCGTCTTGGTCAATCAAAACATTAATAACAGTTAGAGCTAACACGAGCACGACTACATGGACTAATTGTTAGCGGGGTTGGCCATAGATCTATAGCGCCTGGCTTCAAATCCCGACCGAGTTATGTCAGAATGGTGATTCATCTTTCATTTCGCCTCATTACCTCTGGCTCATTTAGCTTGACGTGTAAAAAAAGAGGACATAAAACGGAAAGATTTATATTTCTTCGGTATGAATATGGTCATTCAATATTTTGAACGGCAAATGAGTTCTACTCTCCTGAATAACTCATCGAACTGGGAAGAAGAAAAAAATTTCTTCAGGATCAAACAAGGTCATGTGTTACTGAATTTTAATTGACCACTGAAAGTTGTTAAATAATTTAAGTAAATAATTAATTCTCTCATATATATATATATATATATATATATATATATATATATATATATATATATATATATATATATTATTTATCATAAACTTTATTTCACGCATGTTGCCTCTATGGACAAATGCCTTTATGTTTAATGTTTATTCGTTTCAGCTGTCAGATGGTGTTTCAGATATCAAACTGTTTCAATAAACCGGTCAAAGTCACCGCGGACGGAAATGAACGACGACTAAACTACAGTCAGATAAATATAGTGTGACCTTCACCTTCCTAGTTAATAACCTAATATCTCGGAAGTTCTTCCTGGGCGCTTCATATTATCAATATCGCCGCATCCGATCTATGCAGCTGTCTATTTGAGTTATGATAATTATACTAACAATAATAATAACAATATACGATAAATATGGACGACTGACATAACTCTCCCTAATCTGTATTTTTGTGTATGACATAAAGACGTCATAATTGTGGTCGGTTAATAAGATTGTGGCTGATAAATATACTTAATTTATAGAACTGTTTATAATGAGATAATATCATCCCATCATTAATATAAGGGGATTTATTTCCGTGGGTAGCCAGAGGTCTGAAATGAAGGCGTAAGTTGTAAAAATTGACCTGAGAAAGGTGTAAGGTCATCGACCATTCTTTGTTTAGTTTAAATGCGCGATTAATATATATATATATATATATATATATATATATATATATATATATATATATATATATATATATATATATATATGACGGCTTCTCTCTAATCGAGTATGTACAAGCAGACATTAATTCTGAGAACAATGGGACGTATATAACGTGTACAACGTGTACAATGTCCACTTGATATTGTTCCTTCATTTCTTTGTACATTAGACAATCCATTATAAACCAGCGTTTCGTCTTTTAAATGGTACACGATTACTTTTGTTCGGCATTTATGTATCTTAGGTCATGATAGGTTAACGTCCGAACGGTCGCTTCTTCATGAAAATGATTAAATTTAATATTATCGGATTCTCTCTGTCAAGGATGGTGATCATTGTCACAGGTGGTGATCACTCTCACGGGTGGTGATCACTGTCACGGGTGGTAATATCACTGTTACGGGTATTATCCGTAACTAGATAACGTATATTAATATTGTCGGTGTTGGATATTTTGGTTGTTAGCAATTTTCCGGCCCATTTAGCCTACGATGTGAACAAAAGTGGCCGTAAAACATCAATCGTCATCTTAGCAATTTTCAAACTTTTAGCTCAGCTCGTTCACGAACGTTCGTGCTGCGATCTCACGAAAACAAACCCAATTGCAATATCATATTATTACCGTGAGGCGCTTTAACAAGATCAATGTCAGAAGTGACGTAACAGAGGACATCTTATTTTTTTATTATCGGATCCTTGGTTTGATATGATGATCTTTCTACCATCATTTACCCGGTTCCTTCAATGTTCAGCGCCAATTTAACACCAAAGTAGAGTAGACTTGAATGAAAGACACCCCAGGTGTGTAATCCGGAATGATTCAATTAATCCGGATGCTCCGAGTCTATGTCTATAATTAGTATACGCAGTGATAATATTGTAAATACAGGTATATTTTATATACGTAGGCATTTATATATCAGGAATTACGACTTGACATGACAACGTTTTCTACTTGACTGTACTTGTCTACTCAACGTGACTGTACTTAGACATAAAACCGATTTGACAATGTGACCTGACAATATATGTACGCGTACAGGTATTTACGTTTCGCTGGGTATTTATTTCCGCGGAGATCAATATTTGTGAGGATTTTGCTATGGTGCGAAAATCACAAATGTGGCTCGTATTTATTTCCTACAAAACAATCTCGAATTCCTACAATGGACAAAGAAACAATTTTTCTGAACGATAATGACTCTATTCCGAAGCGGCGATTCAACGAGGTATTGAATTCAATAATATGCTCGCCGCGATCGATTATACGGAGGGGGATAATAGGGGAAGAGGGTGCAATGCTCCTGGAGCGACGGTGAGCGATACGAACGGAATACGGAAAAATAGGAAAATAAAATAAACTAGACATTATCAACTGGAGTTTAGTCGGTTCACGACGCCATTGTTGGCCGGCGTCATAGTTCATCAAGCCATCAACACATTTCTGGCGACGTCGGCAGCACAAATCTGGGATATCAGGCAACTGGAACAACTGAACTAGCTAACTAATTCTTCTTGGGTTAACTAGACAAACATGGCTGCCAACAACAGTCATCCGGTGACACAACACGAGACAGGAAGACATCAACCCGTCAACTTCCTTGCTTCCTTCCTTCCTGAGTCGATGGTGAGCCAGGCGCTCATTACATTCTATCGCCCGTAGACGCGCGTATCGGCCTCTCTGGATATTGCCCTTTTCCGGAATCGGAATGATACGCACTGCTCCCTCCGTCCTACCTCCCCCACTCCCCTCCCTCCCCCTAATCTCGCTTCTCCCCGTTACGGCCTCCAAACCTGTGTCAAGTTTTGATAGGAGTCAGTGGTCATTTCGCGGAGGTCTTATTTGCCGACGGAAGCGAGGCTCCTGTCACGTGGTGATAGAGCCGACTTTTGGTAGCTTTGTTTATACAGATGTCGTGCCACGTCTCGGTAAGGGTCACTAATAGTAGGGGATATGTCTGGTCGATGTCGGTAGGTAATAGTTTGTGTAAATGGCAACAGGAAGCTGCCGATAGAATTAGCGATATGGACACGTGACGTGTGGCGCCACCTGGCTGATAGGCGGCTAATTAAATACCGGTGGGTGGGTATCACGCGGTATGATATGGGTTGGAGGTGGTATGATTGTCGTTCAGATTGAGATAGTTTGTGTTTGTATTTATGTTCGTATTTATTTATTGAACAGTCGCTGGTGCATAAACACAACACACACACATCATACACACACACACGCACGCACACGCACGCACACACACAGACAAACATTATATTATATATATATATATATATATATATATATTTTAGGTGTGTGTGTGTGTGTGTGAATATATATATATATATATATATATATATATATATATATATATATATATATATATATATATATATATAATAAAAGCTTCCTATTCCCATATTAACATAAATGACAGGACAACATTGAACTAGAAAGCTAATAGAACGTTACTTCGGCCAATTGATAAAGCGCTAAATTGGAATACGAGATACGGTCGTTTCGAGCCCATCAATTATCTACAAAGAAAAAAATTATTACTTGAAAAACGTAGCCCTATCTAGAAGGTTAATGAGAGCGTATACATATATACCTACCTACATATATACATGCATAGATGCATGCATGCATACATACATACATACACACATACAACATACATACATACATACATGCATACGATACATACACACATACATATACATACATACATACATACATACACATACAACATACATACATACATCACATCACATACATACATACATACATACATACATCACATACATACATACAACACACATACATACTACACACACACACATACATACATACAACATACATACAATACATACATACACACACACATACATACACACACACACACACATACATACATACATACATACATACATAAATACATACATGCATACATATATGCATACATACATACAACATACATAAATACATACATACATATATACATATATATTCCTGTACTGGTGACAAAAGTTTCAAACTTTAGAATGACAATTTCATGTTCAATTTAGACCACAGAACATTACCTTCACCTTTATTTTTTAATTTCCCGTCCTCCTCTTCTCTAATTGTGATATCGGTTAATTATGACAGTTAATGGTTGCTAATTGACGTCATCGTGTAAACATTCCGTGTTGTGGCCGCGTTCTGATCACGTGATGCGAGCCAGTTGTCATGGAGACGGGTCGGATTAGATAAGATAATTAACTCTACCTTTACGGAAGGTCCTTATCTCTGTCACGTGATGCTTACATATAATAATGGGCGATAATACGGGATGAGATTACAAGATAAGCTGACATTCCGGCCATATGACGACACACTGAAAATTGTATTATGGTATATGACGTATGGAACCTATAACAGGGTGTTACTTACTCAGTTAGTCAGTCAGTCAGTCGGTCGGTCAAGGATATGAATAGAAATATGGACGACAAAATAGAGATAGCTACATGTAGGCATACACACACACATACACCCATATATACATACACACACACACACACACACACACATATATTTATATATATATATATATATATATATATAGGCTGGGCGCTGGTCACATCTGGTACATACTGAGGTATGATCTCCAAAGGGAAACACCCCACAAACAGACTTAACAGTGTGATTCGAACCCTGATCTGTAGGTTTGTAGTGCAATACTTTACCGATTACGCTATGGCAGAAACCAGAGAGAGAGAGCGCGCGATTGAGAGAGAGAGAGAGAGGTGTGTGTGTGTGTGTGTGTGTGTGTGTGTGTGTGTGTGTGTGTGTGTGTGTTATATCTATCCAGCTCATCAGCGGCTACCCGGTCATTTTCTCCACCGACTCTCTAAGGATCACGAAGTAAATAGTTTGTTATCAAATCACGAAATGAAGCCATCTTATCTCAGAACTCCCATAAGCCATTAGTTCAGTGGCAGCCATTTTGAATTGGCCTCGATTTCATCTTATTGGCTCCGCCCATAAACGGAAGAACTAATTCTGGGATTGTCTCCTGGGCTTCTTCAATCACAACATGGGATTGACATTGTTTTAAATACACTACTGCCAATGCTACTACTCCTGCTATTATTATTATTATTATTATTATTATAAAAATATTGTACACATACGGCGTGATTAGGTTTAGGAATTGATTATATTTTGGCACGATAACCTGTCTTATCTATAATAGAACGAGAAACACTGACGTCCAACTAGTCAATCACCCACCCACCCACCCACCTACACCCATTACACACCCACACAAATACGTGGGGGTTTGCAGGGGGGGGGGTCTACCCCTCTCCCTCTATGAACCCTTCAACTGGTATGTGGTCGATCCTGGCAGTTTTCTCCACTCTTACGTACACATACCTACACATATGTACATAGCCACACGCGCAGACACGTACTCGCGCAGGTCTTCGTGTGCGTGTGCGTGCACATAAACCGTCCAATACCCAAACATGATCGACGCCAATATGCACATCGTTGTAGCATAATTCAGTCATGTCTCCCGCTCCTATCTGATATGTTATACAAAATATTAGCATCATATTACTTGCTATTTTTATGACAAGATATAAACTGAATAAAGAAGACCAAAAGTCATTGACATAGATACACTCAATGTTATGACTAACACAACACATAATGGTGTCAATACATAATGGTGTCAATACATAATGGTGTCAAAATGATTTGGTGAAAAATGCTATCATTCTAATGGTAATTGTTTTGATTAATGTATAAATGTCGTTGTTTTGTTGTGAATGTTGTTGTTTTGTTGTGAATGTTGTTGTTTTGTTGTGAATGTTGTTATTTTGTTGTGAATGTTATTGTTTTGTTGTGAACGTTGTTGTTTTGTTGTGAATGTTGTTGTTTTGTTGTGAATGTTGTTGTCTTCGTCGTAACGCATTATATGATCTTTCGAACAAAGTTTCTTCTCGGGAACAATGGGCACAGAATGTTGTTGACACATTATATGATTACGATTATCACTGCCCCCTCTTATAATTAATAAATCACCCCCTCCCCCCTCTCTCCCTGTCTGCACTAATATGCATGCATCCACGCAGGAGCACCAAGAATACACACATCATCATCAACATCTTTTGGCTGACTCACTGACTCGATCGCTCATTATTCTATCTCTGTAAATGCGTATGTCTGTCCGTCCGTCTGTCTGTCCATATGCCTGTCTGTCTGTCTGTATGTATGTATGTCCTGTGAGCGTATGTACTTTCAAGTAATAGAACAAAAAATAACATAGCCATAATTACTAACGTGACATCCACCACAACTACTACAACTACTTCTAAAATTACTCTGACTCCCACAACTACCACCTCTACTAGCGACACAATTGACTGTTAATCAGATTAGTTAGTACTACCTGATAACATTCCCTACAGGTAAACCTAGACATGCTGATTGACAAATAACAGTTAAACCTAATGTCAACCATTTATATTCCGACCAATTGTGTATACCTCGTTAACAAATCCTAACATTGGATAAAAATTAAAGAAAAAAGTGCAAACAATAATTATTTCCCATAACTTCATCGGTGCGTAATACAAATTTCTTCTTATAATCAACGCAGTTTGTATACACATACCGCGCTCGGTATGAAACAACTACATAATTAATAAACACAACCACACCACGCCCACAACTTAATTACACAATTCCTTATAGGCAAAGTTTCCCGTCTGAAGCTAAAACGAAGCACATACCGCTATAGGGGGTGATTTTATGGGAGGAAGGGGGGGGCGCTGGTCAGTGTGAGAGAGGCGCATGGCAGGGAGGTGTTGCGGGGAACGTGCCACTTAGCAACTTCTAGCTGCCATTTACGTTCTTAGCTTGAAATATTATAGCCGAAGAAAACATTCTCTTGAAACAAACGGCTTTTGGCGCCGCCTGCCGACTGCCTAACACATCAGACGTACGAGCGTCCTTCCCTCGGTGGCCATCTTGTCGCATCCTCCCGTCTTCGTGTCGCCGTACGGACCGACCATCATCTCGTCAACAACATCATCATCATCATCATCATCATCCATCGCGCCAGTTAGCGGAACGTAACTCGTCATTTCAAAAGACTAAGCATGATTTAACCTAATTAGTGTCGCCTTTATTCTTCCGATTTTTATCTCGACGAGAACATGACAAACGCCGCGCCGCCTCTAATCAGCGAACGTCACGTGACGTGCGCACTGCGCATGCTCCGCCGGGATGCCGCCTCGCGGTCAAAACATACACCTCTGGCGCGTGTGTTTCCATCAATGTGCGCCTCGGTAAACAGACCGTCGGCCATTGTACGGATGGGATTAAAGTGATCCTTCGCTTCCTTCTCCGAATCTGTTTAATTGGAGAGCACATTACCGACACGTTCTAGGGCGCGGAATTTCCGGTTTTTTTTTTTACAGTTTACCGATTTCTTTGATATCTTAGAGACTTAAGATATCGAGACATCCGACTGACTCGTGTTGTCTCGATAGTATACAAATGTGTGAGTGAGTGAGTGAGTGAGTGAGTGAGTGAGTGAGTGAGTGAGTGAGTGAGTGAGTGAGTGAGTGAGTGAGTGAGTGAGTGAGTGAGTGAGTGAGTGAGTGAGTGAGTGAGTGAGTGAGTGAGTGAGTGAGTGAGTGAGTGAGTGAGTGAGTGAGTGGTGAGTGAGTGAGTGAGTGAGTGAGTGAGTGAGTGAGTGAGTGAGTGAGTGAGTGAGTGAGTGAGTGAGTGAGTGAGTAGTGAGTGGTGTAGATGAGGTTAAATGAGTTGCTTGATGTGATGTGAGTGTGGGGAATGGTGAGTGAGTGGTGGTGGTGGTGGTGGTGGTGGTGGTGAGTGAGTGGTGAGTGGTGGTGGTGGTGGTGAGTGGTGAGTGAGTGAGTGAGTGAGTGAGTGAGTGAGTGAGTGAGTGAGTGAGTGAGTGAGTGAGTGAGTGAGTGAGGTGGTGAGTGAGTGAGTGAGTGAGTGAGTGAGTGAGTGAGTGAGTGAGTGAGTGAGTGAGTGAGTCAGTCAGTCAGTCAGTCAGTCAGTCAGTCAGTCAGTCAGTCAGTCAGTCAGTCAGTCAGTCAGTCAGTGAGCGAGCGAATAAGCGAGTGAGCGAGCGAGTGAGTGAAGCTTAACGTTGGCCTCAACGATCGTTTAGCAATGTTTTCCTTTAGTCGCCTCTTACAACATGAAGGTGGTAATATATGAAATATTACCATTTATTATCCCCGTCCCACTGAGTAAGTATTCCCTCATCTCGGGAACACTTTCTCCACAAAAATTGTAAATAATTTACCATATCGTATATATTTGATTAACGAACCCGCCTTTCATTTTTGTATATAGTAGATTATATATATATATATATATATATATATATATATATATATATATATATATATATATATATATATATATAATACTATATCAGTACTGTCATACCTCAAATGAGGTTATTACACTTAAAGGCGGGTTTGACTGTTTTCACACACAACAAGATAATTTCTATTTATAAACGGACGGTTAAGTTAATGTCAGAAAATTTATATTATAAAAGAATATTATGAAAGAATATCAGAACGTCACTTTCCTTTAAATATTCAAGATAAGATAATCATATTATATAATAAAAGACATTGTCTAGTAGGCGGATCTTTAGGTGAAGTTAGGTATTTAATCAGAGTTGATGTCGTTTATTTAGCTTCGTCACTAATAACACCTGGGACATGTGGCTGCTGAGATGGGACTACCTAGAGAAACCTATCCAGAGAACAGAGAGATAAGAACTGGATCGGAACCCACAACCAGGAAGTTTGTAGCGTTATAGGTTAACCACTGGGCCATCGGAGCTCACTGTTTAATGAGAGCGTAATGAAAAGTAGGAAATTATGTTACAACATCCGCCAGAAAGGAGACCGAAAAAAAGGAAATTTTACTTTAAGCATTCAAGATAATAATATTATACAACAAAGGAAATTGTCTAAGTAAGACTAGCCACGTATGACGACTCACCGGGGGAGGGATGAGACGGTCGGTGGGGGGGGGGTGAATGGCACCCTAAAATAAACGTGTATATTTAATGATAATATAAAATTAATTATACTAAGAAAGTTGGATGAGGGTGATTGGGTGAAATTATTAACTCGTCGTTGGTACATTAAAGCAGTATCGTGTGTCCAAATGGTTACCTGAAATCAAGGATTCGCATAGCCAAGTACCATCTCATGGAGATAAAAAGATGATCTGTAACACGCGGAAATGAGCACGTGGCAGAATAAGCGTTTTCGATTGTTTTCTTTTACCTTCCGATGTTTCATGAATATTATAATTAGCACGTGGTAGAATAAGTACGCGTTTATTATCCAATCGACGAACGGTACATTAAAGGCAGCAATGACCAATTTACAAAACCCGTTACTCCGCGATTGTTTCTTTTTCAATTGTCCGGTTATTACACTGACGCGCCACCTGGCGGATTAAACCTAACTAGGATAAAGACAACAACGTGCTGATGACGTAGTGACTTTAAATCGTTTATTTTGTTACTTATCAGATTCAAGCGACAATCAACACTTCACAGATTATAAACTTGACTGTATTTTGGGTTATTACCTATTCAAGTAAGGACTATGTTTAGGCCAGGGGTCACAGGTATGAACAGCGACCAGACTAGACCTGTTGTTGAGATCAACTCGACTGAACAAAATCCTACGACTTCAATTTGTTCAATTGTCTGGTTTAAAATCACAATCAGAAAGTATCAGGCTGAACTTTGACGTTTTGGAAATAAACTGAAATGCTTTGAATATGATGAGAATCCGAGCTGATAAAATGCTACGAACGGTATATGTCCTTATCCGAAAGCAAGCCGACATACTCGCAGCGCGCGGGCACATACACGCAGGCACGCACCAAATACAAAAACATATATCGAACAAACAAAGACCCATATATATATATATATATATATATATATATATATATATATATATATATATATAATAAACAAGTATAATAGAAACTAAATAAATTAACAAACAAAAACACATCCATATTACCTGTTATATTGTCACCTATGACTCACCTATCATATTAGATTTGTTTGACATAATTAGTTAGATCGCTGTCCAAGGACAACGCATGGTGGAAAAACTTCCATTGAACATCATATTTATTTTTCGGGTTAAATCTCACTTTGGAGTGTTGTCTCTAAGAACTTACAACAATATTGTGTGTTACAACGTGATCATATTTCGATCTTTTGATACATTTGATGTTCATCATTGGCTTAACATGTTATTCTGGCTTCCTTCCTAACCTCACAATAAAAAGCCTAGACGTGCTAACACACACACACACACACACACACACACACACACACACACACACACACACACACACACACACACACACACACACACACACACACACACACACACACACACTATATATATATATATATATATATATATATATACCTAGCCTTATCTGCAATCTATTATCTTTTGACAAAAATCACCAATTGTCCACACCTTGGGGCCGACCGTTATCACGTTTTGCTGCTAATCGTATTTCGAAGAAAGGAGTGAATGAGTGAGCTGATGAGTCAGGTTTACGATACACAGACCTGACTGATGAGGTGTTTACCGGTAAATTATATCACGTGATCCTTTGATAACGGTACAAAGACTTGATCATGCTACAAGGAATTATCTTAACAAATCGTTGACATAATCACGATTATATATTATGTATGACCAATTTGCTAATTCATCACACAAGGCATGTGTGCATCCCTCTGTCTTCCCATTCCAACCACCCCCCTCCCTCCCTCCGTCCCACGCCCACAATCTATCAAAATTTACAATCTTGTCCTTCACTCCATCACCTAATATTTTGTATCATCCCTTCACATGCCCTTCCGCGCGTCTCTAACCGTATCACCATTTCCTTTAATGCTCCCCTACCCCCCCCCCCCCAATCTCTATCCTCTCCAGCTCCACCCACCGTTTCATCCTCCCCCACTTAATACATTGACACCTGTATGCTCGGGGGGTGTCTGGAGAGGTAGGTGGGCACCTACCACGGCTGGATCTCCCGCCCCCCCCCCCCACCGAGCCCCTTACCTGTCGTATAATGACTGACGTGACTTCATCAGCTTTACTCTCTAATCTATCAAATATGATCTTATCATAGGCAATAATATTATAATAATAGGCAATAATTGGATACAACATAATCGAGTCGGATATATATCTATATCAACATGTCTTTGATAATCGGAGCTCTCTATCTATCTATCTATCTATCTATCTGTTTGTTTGGCTGTCTATCTATCTATCTATCTATCTATCTATCTATCTATCTATCTATCCATCTTATTATTATATATATATATATATATATATATATATATATATATATATATATATATATATATATATATGTCTATATATCTATCTATATATCTATCTATCTATCTACTTATTTCTATATTTAATAAATCAATCATTCAATCAATTTATTTATTTGACTCGTTAATTTGCTATTTACCTTCTTATAATTAATAAATTACCGCCCCCTTCTCTCTCTCTCTTTCTCTGTGTGTGTGCGCGCGCATGTGTATGTGTGCAGTGCGCGATACAAATCAACAAATAAACCCTCAGACCTTCTACAGTGCAAAAGACACCATCTAATATGTTTTTTTTTCTGGATCAGAGAACCATAAACTTTATGATGAGCTGGACCAACATAATCTAGAAACAACAACGAATTTAAGAAACGAATTATTTTTGTTGTTGTAGAATATGGAAAAACATTCCACTTGAGATAGTTGGCTACAGATAACTGTTATAAAGAATTAAAGGATGATAATTTGAATATTATCTCTTTGACTTAAACCGCAACTTGTCAAATCCATAACAATAGCTGCACTCTACATTTGTAAATATAGTTCATTATCCCTAATGGGTCGGTAAAGACCTGGGGACTATTTTTGACAAATGTATTAATACGAATGAACATGTCACATCAGTATGTCGAGCTACTTACTACCATCCTAAGAACATCCACTGTCTAAAAGCACTTTTGACACAAGAAGCTCTTGTTGCTGTGGTATATGCCTTTGCTACAACTCGTATAGACTGTTGTAACTTCCTGTTAAATGGCGTATTTGACTGCGGTATCGACTGCCTTCCCCGAATTCAGAAATACCAGAAAACATGATCGCGTCCCCTGAATTCTTCCGAAACTTAATTCGCTATCTTTCAGACGGCATCATCATTTCAATTTTTTACTAATACCTCATTATTTTACAACAAAACAACAACAACAGTACACTTGAATATCTCTCTGTGGGAACTCTTCTCCGTTAGCAAGTATCTCCCAAAACTTCCGGTACACCCATGACCATTGTCCGTCGTTTAGCATTGAAAGGATGAGTCAGTTATTGAGATAAATTGAAACATGTCATCTGGATTATACATTGGGTAGGCTGAGTGGACTGGATTTGACAGAACTAAGCTTCGTGGGGTTGGGTTGGGGGGTGTTTTTTGGGGGGGGGGGTGCGGTTGGAGTCGGGAGACTGGAAATATTGTCTGGATCGTGGTAATAACTCCCTAAACGAAGCTCAACAACTTCCACCACCACCACCACCACCAATCGCAACACCCTACCGCCTCTGCCGCAACATTCGGATGCCGCAACAAGAAATCCGTCACTATCCAGGAGAGAAAGTATAATTTGTTACCAAATCCCGGCATTTACTGTCCGGGATAATTCTGATATAATGCCAGCTCCAGTCAGAGAACGACATCTTCTAATATCTTCTAAAAATCTAAAACTTTTCTGCTCCAGTTTTCTTCTTTTTCCTCTCATTCGTCTATTTACGATAATATTATGTTAATTAAGCGATCGCATCCGTCATCGGATTTTAACTAGGAGTCTGTCAGTGTAACTCACAGACAAAGAGTGGAGGGGGTGTTGTGTTGTGGGGGGGGGGGGAGATGTGAGGCAGCGGCCATTTGATGTCGTCGTTGGAACGGCTAAACGCCGGTCGACATTAATCGGATAGTGATGCATTCTGGGACGTGATCGCTCGGCTGTTGAGGGCTGGTCGACATGAACGCGAGAGGCCATCTCGTTTCGAGTCCCACCAAGCGCTGTCCGTCGTCGTTGATCGGTTTAGTCATGAACTTTTTACTTGATTGGATAATAGCAGTTCGCTGTCGACATTTTAAAACAGTATACACCCTGGGGTGTTGATCGGGGAATTGGATTACAAGAGGTTCGGAAAACGTTGGAAAACGTGACAAAATAAAATTGTCGGTTCGAATATGAATAAATGTATTTATGTTTAAACTCCGGTTTATTTAATTCCCGAGCCAGCGGATCAACAACGTCACGAAGTGTAATAAATAAACCGTAGCCTAGCAACAATAAAACAAATAAAATGGCCGCCTTTTTAAAAACCAATCGACTTACATAATCACAATGACTATGTTCTGTGGGAAGGATTCTTCCATCGGTCGCCATCTTGTTCCTCGGCTCCTCCCCTCTCCCTTCCAACCTAGTCGACAATTCGGTCAATCATCCAGTTCGGCTGCTGGCTGAATCGAATCCGGAAGAGATGTCGTTATGTTCGTTGGTCGGCGGAGGATAAATCCAGAAGGCGAAACTTTAATAAGATTTAGAAACTAGTTGGAGTAAGTGACGTCACAACTAATGCGATGAGTGAGAGAGAGTTATGAATCTGGAGCGGATCTCTCCGAGACAGGGAGATGAACGGGGAGAAGGGATTCGGGATCTACGTCATTATGGATTTAATTCAGAGATGATAAAACACTGTGCACGCGATGACCCCGACTCTTAACTGATCATCAATGTGATAATGGTTTGTCATCAGGAGACAATGATGATGTCCCGGATCAGATCATCGCATCAATCACTGCCTAACGAGCGCCGATCATCATTACGCCGGATCCTGAAGTAGAACGAGAGGAAGTCGCCTGCAGTCTTCTCTCGTTAATACGTCATTTTCACGAAGGGGGGGGGGGCGGTAATTTTAATGAGAAAACTGATAACGGATCTGGTAACAATATCCTCATCAGACATCACCTTTATGAGGAAATTGTTAAATCAACATCGCTCTCACATGTAGGCAGTTAATACAGCACAATCGTTATAAGGAAACTGTTAATAAATCACCACCCTTATGAGGAGGCTATTAATACGGCACCACCCTTATGAGGAAGCCGTTAATAAAGCACCACCCTTATGAGGAGGCTGTTAATACAGCACCACCCTTATGAGGAGGCTGTTAACACAGTGCTACCCTTACGAAGAGGCTGTTAATACAGGACCACCCTTATGAGGAGGCTCTTAATAAAGCATCGCCGCCATGAGGAGACTTTTAATACGGCGACACCCTTATAAAAATGTTGCTAATATAGCACTACCCTTATAAGGAGGTTGTTAAAACAGCACCACCCTTATAATGAGGTTGTTAATACAGCGCCACCATTATGAGGAGGTTGATAATACAGCACCACCATTATGATAAGGCTGTTAATACAGTCACCCTTATGAGGAGGCTGTTAATACAACATCGCCGCTATTAGGAGGCTTCTAATACAGCATCACCCCTATAAGGAGACTGTTAATACAGCATCACCCCTATAAGGAGACTGTTAATACAGCATCACCCTTATAAGGAGGCTGTAAATACAGTACCACCCTTATAAGGAGGCTGTTAACACAGCACCACCTTTATTAGGAGGCTGTTAACACAGGGCTACCCTTATGAGAAGGCTGTTAATACAGCACCACCCTTATGAGGAGGTTGTTAACACAGCACCACCCTTATGAGGAGGCTGCTAACACAGTAATACCCTTATGAAGAGGCTGTTAATACATGACCATTCTTATGAGGAGGCTGTTAAGAAAACATCGCCGCTATGAGGAGACTTTTAATACGGCGACACCCTTATACAAATGCTGTTAATATAGCACTACCCTTATAAGGAGGTTGTTAAAATAGCAGCATCCTTATAATGAGGTTATTAATACAGCGCCACCATTATGAGGAGGCTGATAATACAGCACCACCCTTATGGGGAGTCTATTAATACAGTACCACCCTTATGAGGAGGCTGTTAATACAACATCGCCGCTATTAGGAGGCATTTAATACAGCGTCACCCTTATAAGGAGACTGTTAATATAGCATCACCCTTATAAGGAGACTGTTAATACAGCATCATCCTTATAAGGAGACTGTTAATACAGCATCACCCTTATAAGGAGACTGTTAATACAGCATCACCCTTAAAAGGCACCATGACAGTAGGGAAGAGGACGTTGTTACTACAATGTCATCCTTACGATGAGACTCTTAATTTAATTAAATGTAATTAACTTCATGAAAATATGTATGTATGTTATATTATTATTATTATTATTATTATCTAAGAATTGCTTTTAAAAGCTAATTTCATGAGGATATATCCTAAGCACAGCCTCTATAAAGACACCCAATAAGGGATCAGGAGCCGAGAGAGAGGGGTATTTATAAAATACATCGCCCTCTCTCTCTCTCTCTCTCTCTCTCTCTCTCTATCTCTCTCTCTATCTCTCTCTCACACACACACACACACACACACACACAACACACACACATATATATATATATATATATATATATATATAGCACACACACACACATCTCTCTCTCTCTCTCTCTCTTTCTCACTCACTCACTCACTCACTCACTCACTCACTCACTCACTCTCACTCTCTCACTCCTTCTAATCTATCCCTCCCTTTCGTGCAATATGCACATCTCTCTCTCTCTCTCTCTCTCTCTCTCTCTCTCTCTCTCTCTCTCTCATTATATCCAATTATATCTAAATTACCATTCGCCGAACAGGTTATCATATTCTTAGTGACAGAGCTCAGCTTACTGTCACAACCACCATCACCACTAAACCGCCACATCAATCGCCTCCATCTCTTTCCCCCCCCCCCCCATAACACGGTCACGTGAGTCAGAAACAACCCAAAACGGCCGACTCACGAGTGGGCGGGGGTACGGTTCAGGGGGAGGAGTGTGTTTGATGATTTGTGACGACAGATTCTTCTTTATGACAGACCATCATAGGATGAGACGAGATAGTGACATCTTCGTAATAAACACATCAGAACTATCCAGAGAATATAACAAAACGTTGGTTTTAATTAAGTTTAGTTTATAACGGCTTCTGGATCGATGGGGGGGGGTTATATCACAGAACAAGGTGGAACAGGTTAGACTAATCCAACCCACACATTATCTAATATAAATATAATATATATATTATATATATATATATATATATATATATATATATATATATATATATATATATATATATATATATATATATATATATATAAAAGAGAGAGAGAGAGAGCACACATAGAGTAAGAGAGCGGGGGGGGGGTCCATAAAGAGAATGAACATTGGCAGGATTCGGAGCCTAACTTAAGTATTCTATCCAACATCGAAACGTTTTGTGATTTATAAAACAAATAAACTACTACGTTATTATCTCACAGCATCCATCTTCATTTGGATAGCATCTGCATAACAACTAGATACCAGCTGGATGACAACCGGATAACAGCTGGATAACAGCCGAATCAAGGAGACGACGGCCATTCTTAGCTGATCCATCCGGAAACCTGGTCGCAAACCTGATCAAAGATGGAATTCCTAAATAGGAATTGGACATCAAAATCGAAACAAAAGCGAAAATTAAATCGATTATCGCTCAGTTCTATTCGCTTTCATTATTCAATTTGTTACAAAATAAACTAAACGCCTTCATCAAATTGAAAGGAAAACATTGAAAACCTGTCACACCATACATGTGTCACGGCTCCACCTATATAGATACAGTCTGCGTCATGCCTGTGGGAGGACGTGTTAATTAATGCAATATAATTAATTAATCAATCAATCAGTTATATTAATTACCCCAGTTACATCGATTTCATTCATCGCCGCCGAGCACACGTCATCCAGCGACGTGTAATTAACGTCTGCATCACACGACGTCCCCTAATTCATCACCTCACCTCTATCTCATTAAGAAAGAAACAAGGTATAACAAACCCGAAATAGACAACGATTTACCGACAACTTCTCCTAAAGACAGACCCTGACGTCACATTATTTAACCCAGAAGACAACACGGAGACAATGATGAGTCTATTAGATTAACCCGGTGATAATTACACCTGGTCGTGTTTGGTCGAGCGTGACCATGGCTAGTTTGGTAGACTGTTAGTCGGATAAAGGTTGATGATATGGACCCCCCCCTCTTCCCCGCGGCTACGGGAGTAAATAGCCGAGGGACAGGGAACATACGGCCAAGTGAGTGATGTGTCAAACTGGGGACAAAGATAGGAGGATTAGCGGACAGATAAATGGTCGGCTCACGGTGTCATCAACTTATCTGTCTGTATTATCTGTCTGGTGGCGAGTTTGGCTGTTCGGGATGTTTTAGCTGTCTGGATACGGGCAGGATGACAAAAAGTGATAATTGGACAGAATACAGGTCAGTGACTTCTGTTAAGACACCTGTTGGGACACCGACCGACCGACCGACCGACCGACCGACCGACCGACCGACCGACGGACCGACCGACCGACCGACCGACCGACCGACCGACTGACCGACCGACCGACACGACCATCCACCCACCCATCCACACAACAATATAATATATATATATATATATATATATATATATATATATATATATATATATATATATATATATATATATATATATATGTATATATATATATTATAAAAATTACATAATTAATTATGTAAACACAGATGTCCTAGTTTCGGTGATAAAGATATCATCCAATAACATCTCGAGTTGATACAACGTAAATGTCACGTGGTCCTCAGACATCTCACTTCCTCCATTCCAGGTATGTCATAACCTTATCGGCTGGTCACACAGATAGCAACGGATAACGATAGATAATACATCTGCTCATCATTCGAACAGCTTTCGTAATGAGACGGGGGAACGCCCCCCCCCCACACACACACACACAAAATGGCGACCGCATCGGCTACGACGAGTAATTTGAGTAATGAAGTAATTTGAGACGAGCAACCTTGATGCTCATGTCCGAAGTCTCTTCCCCGCAAATAATGGCGTTATCAAGTTATCACCGCGGTTATATCGCGCATGCGCAGGCACTCTGGCAGGACTACGTATGCTTCATTGTCGCGGCCGAGGTGGATGGTACCTGGAAGATCTTTATCAGGATCATCGCGACCCACGTGGTTACTTGCGATTCGGATATTGATAATATAGGAAAAGGCCCTGCTTATTACAGCAACAACAACAATAATAATAATAATAATTATTATTATTATTATTATTATTATTATTGTTGTTGTTTTACGCTTTGGCCTGTTGTAGTCCAAAAAGACCATTTGGCATACAACAATTTATTTATAACCCAAAACAAAGGTGAAAGACAGATACTGAGTTGGTACATGCGAACCTAGCTTCCGTCGCTTTCTAGACCACGACCCTACGAACTGTCCTACAAGTTTCCCGTCCCACATCCACCACGCTCCACATGCCCCACATTTATCGTGCACCGCATCTACTGTGCCTTACATACTTTTTGGCCTGCAGGTTGGAGAGGCACATATTCTGCCTCAAACCAATGGGACCCTCAACGACATTTTATAATGTGGTACATTATTAGTGATATCTGTTTGAGAAGAAGCGGGGATTTTAATAATGTATGACGCATATATATATATATATATATATATATATATATATATATATATATATATATATATGATACAAGTAATATGATCTAGGCGCTATACAAAGAAAAGTAAAGGCGAATTATTCTTCCATGTTAGCTTTGTTGACATGGTCTAGTATTGACTTTAGCATGATCCTAGTTAGTTAACATGGTCATTTACTGAGTTAACATGGTCTATTAATTAGCTAGCATGCTCTATTACTTAGTTATCATGATCTTCTACTTAGCTAACATGGTTTTATTACTTAGTTAAGAATTACATAAAATCCTTCTTACTTAACATAATCTCTTACTTAGATCGCTTGATCTATTAATTAGCTAACATGGTCTATTAATTAGCTAATATGATCTATTAAGAAGCTAACTTTGTCTATTACCTAGTTAACACTATCTTCTACTTAGATAACATGGTCTATTACTTAGCTTAGTTGTCATGGTCTAGTTTTAAGTTAAATGGTCTATAACTTAGCTTTAACATGATCCTCTAGTTGGTTAACATGGTCTATCACTTAGTTAACATGATCCTCTAGTTGGTTAACATGGTCTATCACTTAGTTAACATGATCCTCTAGTTGGTTAACATGGTCTATCACTTAGTTAACATGATCTCCTACTTAGATAACATGATCTATTTCTTAGTGAACATAGTCATTACGTAGATAACATGATCTACAATTTGGTTAACATGGTTTTTTACTTAGTTAGCGGGATCTCGTACTTAGTTAGCATGGTTTAATATTTAGTTAACATGATCTCCTACATAATTAACATGATCTAATATTTAATATACATTGTCCACTACTTAGTAAACATGGTTCTAACATAGCAGTTGCTTTATAACCCACCCCAGACACAAAGGGCCACGTAACACCCACCCAAATTGTCATATACCATCCACCCAGGGTGATGTAACACCCACATCAACTCCCATATAGCACCCAACTCCAGGGCCCCATATAATACCAAAATGAAATGTCTTATATCAGCTACCCACATCCACCCATGATGTAGCATACTATCAAAAATCTAAATTATCTAAGAGCCATGTAGCACCCACTACCATCGTCTAATACCACCCACGCAGCGTGTCTTGAATTATCCAGCCCTGGCGAAAACATGCCACCCAGCTAAATGGGCACATACGACTCACTTCCAACATTATCTGTTACCCACCGATATCGTTATAGATTGTCCATTGCGCGGTCTTGTAGCACCCATCAACAGGCACATCTAACACCCAACCATAATATCACATGCCACACATCTCCCGGGTGTTATTTACAACCCAAGGATGCTGTCTTAAGCCGTCCAATCCCATTATCATATGAGCCACATCCGAGCCACAAACTTCCATCGGTTTTCTTTCTCCGACAATTTATTTTCTTACATAATTTATCAAGATTTCGGACAAAGTTCTCCCAGAACAATCGCTGCCTGAATAAGAGAGCCCTTTAACCACCCCCCCCCCCCCCCCGATTCTTAGTCGCCATTGATAAAATCGGATTGGTCAGTCAATCATCACGTGATTTACGTCCACCTAAGCGCATGCGCGGTGAGCCCTGCTCCAATAACCCGGACTTCCGGTATCGTGATTGTCCAGTGTTAATCTGACAATTGTCCTCCATGTGTGCCCTCGAAAGGTATATGGGCGATATTATGTGACATTTCTTAATATTGATTTGCTCGTTATGTGGCTCTGACCTTGTCTGAAGGATACTACCACGTCACGTGCCGCCATAGAATGACGTGTGAGCTGGCTAGATGGAGAGTTGTTGATTACAGGTAGGTAGATAACAGAGGAACGGTGTAATAAGGTAATGTCGGCCACGCGCTGTCTAGATTATATAGGAGATAGACAGATAGATGAATGAGTGGATGTGGGCCACACACACAGAGGGGGGGGGGGAGCGAGAGAGGTAGAAAAAGACGTATATACATAAATAATACAGGCAGACAGACAGACAGACAGACAGATAAACCTACAGACAGAAATACATATCGAAGGACAGAAAAACTGACAGATAGAGAGAAGGAAAGACATGTATACATACATGCATACATACAGACAGACGAAAAGATGGATAGACTGATATACAGACAGAAAGATAAAAAGACAGACAAAAAGACAGACAAAAAGACAGACAAAAACAGAGACAGACAGACAGACAGACAGACAGGGGTACAATACGAGTAAAAACATCACTTAATCCACAATACCTGACAGGTAAATAGTATAAAATTATATACGAGGAAAAGGTCCCCAGCCATTAACAGGTAGATGCTGTTATTTGGATTCTAATAGTTTTGTTGTTATTCACATCACATACACGTCAGTAGGTCGATGTATATATGACTGATTGTTATTTTATATAAGATTCGCATTAATAACAATAACATGATGATTGAGGGTTGTCTATTGTTGTTATTGTTATTTCGTTGGGAGATGTTTGTTAGGATGTAATTCACGAAATGTTTCGTGAAAGATAATACATCATCATCATTTAGAGATAGGGAGAGTGAGAGAAAGAGAGGGAGGGAGAGAGAGAGAGAGAGAGAGAGAGAGAGAGAGAGAGAGGAATAACAATATGGGGGAGGCTCAGCTATCTGTGTGTCGGTCCGTCTGTTTCTTCATCTGTCTTCTGTCTGTCTGTCTGTATGTTTGTTTGTCCGTCTATTTATCTGTGTATTTGTGTGTCTGTCTGTCCTTACGTATTTGAGTGAATGAGTGAGTGAATGAGTGAGTGAGTGAACCTATTAATTAATTCACTAGTTCATTAACGAACACGTCTGTTAAAACCCTGATGTTACATAACTTCGAAATTTAGTGGCTAGACCTCCGTATTACGGTCAGTTTGTTATATCAGTGTAGTGAAAAGATATTAACATCATTCACATATAACCTCTATATTACGGCCAAGTTTTTTGACGTAATATTAAACTTTAAATGACACCAAATTGTATAAAACAGTCACTAGTTATTAGCAGAAGTAAACAGTAACTAACAGTTTGTTATCACAAGTTAGTACTCACTGATAGCTACGAATGACTGTATACAGTCACTGGAATATAGTAACTGTTTACTGTTTTTTTTCAATTAATAGTTACGGATAGTCATTCATTACTTTTACTGGTTAACAGCCACTGGCAGTTACTAATTACAGACATCCTTACCCAGTATCTGTGTATGACCTTCTTATTAATTATAGGTATATCATGATACTATCTTTGAACACCAAACTGATTGATTATCGATCTGTTGTCGAGCTAATATCGGCAGAATGATTGGATGTTAATAGATAAGAGAAATGGGAATTAATAATATCTAATCGCTTGTAGATACAGGTAAGTAGGGCATCGTGGCTCAGTACTATAGTGAGCGATAAGAAGCTGGGGATCTTCGGTTCGGATCCAGCATCTAACATGTAAGTCACTGGACAGGGACAAGGATCAGGAAATGTCTTCTTTATCTAAATATCTTAGAGCAACTATGCTAGAATACTAGTGTAAATTATTGAAAAAGTAACGTAACTTTATAGCGCGCGCCGGCCCGCACACGCACGCGCGCACACACACGCACAACACGCACACGCACATGCATATATATATATATATATATATATATAGAGAGAGAGAGAGAGAGAGAGAGAGAGAGAGAGAGGAGGGGGCTCGGAGAGGGAGAGATAGAGAGAGGGGAGAGTGAGAAAGAGAAAGTGAGTGAGATTACGTGCCTTGGTAGAAGTAGCTGCGACACTTTTAGTATTTTGATGAATCGTCCAGATGGTACAATCACCACATTCTGGTTGACTCTAGCGGTGTTTTTCACCATGTAATGATCCCCCTCCCCTCTTCGTGTGAACACACACATACAATTAATCTCACATTAATATAGATACGTTCAGTTAATTAACACAGCTGGTGTTCTTGTTGTTCGCGTTGCTAGATGACGTCATTAGGTAGACAGTCAATACGTCATCGGTACACGTGATACACAGTGACACCGTTTAGCCAATGACGAACGGCTTTGATTGAGAACAATTCTGACGTGTTATAAAGACGATGCCTGATTGTACTCTGATAATAATATAATATAACTCGATCACAAAACAACGACACGTGGGGCGTGATGGCTGATTGGTAGGGTGGTAAACTGGATGGTTAGCAGTTCCGGGTTCGAATCCAACAACTCCACAAATCCTATCGACGCTTAGTGTACTCGCTGGTTGAACCAGTTAGAGAACGAATACACTCTTAGACGAGATCATATACAATATTATATAAATAATATTAGCAATAAATATTATTAGCATTATACGTGTTTATATTAGTCTATATAATATATCCCACGAGACAAAGATTTAAAGCCCTTCACTCAGAGTACCAAATCATCAACGTTATGTTTCGGCCAAAAAACGTTTCGGCACCTGGTGCTTCGTTAACGGATGACGCGCGCTGTAAACCAAACGACGAACGCGTTTTGACGTAAACGCTTCCTTCTAGGAGAGAAGTAAGGAAGCGACCGGTGATTTTCACGCTGTTCGTTATCAGTTAGTCGAAGGACAGACTGTCAGAATCAAGTGTCGAGATGTGAATTTTAATTTCCGTCTCCCTCGGGTTGTAATCAGCTCCCGAGGGATGTTGTTGTTTTGTTTTTGTTTTTGTTTTTTGGGGGGGGCACAGTTTGGGATGGGATGGAGCTAGTCGGGTGTGTGGATGTGAATTGTAAGTCGAACCATACCGGTAAGTGGGGGTGGGCGTGGCTCAGTAGATAGTGTGTCCGGTTGAAATCTATTTTGGAGATATTTCCGTTCGGGTAGGTCTCTGGGCTGGTAATAATTACGCCCTATTTTAGATAAAATGCAATTATTTGTAATAGACTGTTTTATTATTATTATTATTATTATTATTATTATTATTATTATTATATTACACTATTGTTGGTATGGGGTTTTTGCACTAAGATTCCTCACAATTAACTCAATTCGCTCAACCTCCACCTACATAAGACCTGTTGAGCCTCTAAGTGTTTCATTCCACACATCCACACACACCACTTTCCACTCAGCCTCCACGTATCATAGTCTACTCACCCTCCACATGCTATAGTCCACTCATCCTCCACATACCGCAGACCACTCAACCTCCACATAACACGACCCACTAAGTCTCCAAAAACACACTCAACTCAATCTGTACATACCTCAAACTTTTCAACTTCCACATACCATAATCCACCCAGCCTCTGCATACTTCAGCCCATTCATCCGCCACATACCACAATGAACTCAACCTCCACATACCACAGTCCAATCAAGCTCCACATACCACAATCCACTCAACCTCCATATACCACAGTCAAATCAAGCTCCACATACCACAATCCACTCAACCTCCACATACCACAGTCCAATCGACCTTCATACATCAAACTCCACATAATTCAATGCACACAGCCACCATATACTTCAGCCCACACAGCCTCCACATTACTCAGTTCACACAGCCTCCACATACCTCAGCCCACACAGGCTCCACATAGCTCAGTGCACTCAGCTATATACATCTATATGAAGACAATAATATAAAATCCAAAAATGAGATTACATTTTCTAGACTCCTCGGGTAGCTGAGATATTATAGTCAGACAACACTGTCAAAACGCCTACAGATGAAGCCACAAAACGGACAGATAATAATTTATTTTAATCAGAGAACGTGTGTGTAAGTCCAATAACGGGATTTGACGGCGCTACAAACTCCACTCATATCGGATCCATAAACATTTAGCCCTCAGTTTTACAGTAACAGAATGTCTTTTGGCGCCGCCTGGTGATTGTATGGTAACGAAGCGGAAGTTGCGTTGATTGTTGGCTGGAATTCGAGATGAAAAAGATAGCACGTGACTGGTGACGTCACGCAATCTAGTCGTCTGTAGGATAAATAATCGAATCAGAAAATTCGATTTTTATCATAACTTTTATAAAAATCGGTTACACAGGATAACTAGAAGATGATAGTAATTAGTACAGGATAGTACAGACTTGAGAATCCTTAGTAAAAGTTACAGGTGAGTTGTGACATACCGGCAAGGGGGGACTCAATAGAAGAAGAAAACAACAGCTTGAGAACACGACTGTTAGTTTAATTCGAACCCCCAACCGAAAGGTTTGCGCTGTAGTGCTCTAACCACTGTACCATGGAAGCGACCTGAGTACAGGTAGTGGAATAATTAGGACAGATTACTGAGTGCAGAAAACGAACTGAGTACAGAGTACCGAATACGGTTAATATAATCTGGTTTACAGTATATAGAGTACTGAAGAATGTTAGTAAAAGGTGAGTGAGTGAGTGAGTGAGTGAGTGAGTGAGTGAGTGAGTGAGTGAGTGAGTGAGTGAGTGAGTGAGTGAGTGAGTGAGTGAGTGAGTGAGTTAGTGAGTCAGTCAGTCAGTCAGTCAGTCAGTCAGTCAGTCAGTCAATCAGTCCATGAGCAAAAGTAATCATTTCTGGTCCGAAAGACATAATGCAGTTAGTGGAGTATGGCACTGCATACTTCCAGGTTTGGGTTCGAATCCTAGTGCAATATATTTCTATTGGATGTTTCGTTTGATAATGCAATTCCTTTAGACAGACGCCAGTTGTCAACACATTACAGGTGTGACCAATACCAAAGCTGAAAATACCCACTGACTCACTGATTTCACTTTCACTCACTCACTCACTCACTCACTCATTCACTCTCTCTTCCTAGATTAACCCATTCCATACGAACATATCAATTAGTCCACCACCGATTACTTTAATTTGAACCGGACACCTGTCGCAAACTTGCTTAGCGCCCTATTCCTTGAGCCAAGCCACCCACGGAAGTGTGCGTGCGTGTGAGTGTGTGTGCATGTCTGTGCGTGCGTGCATTCGTGCATGCGCCACGTATATCTACCACTCTGAACGTTAAGTGGTCGCTATAAACAACCGAATTAAGGTCCTTTTATTGTCTTGTACTAGTCTGGTCACTGTAGGGACAACACGACAGCTGATGGAACTCGGACAATTGTCTACAAAATGTCGACATTTAACATCGTGATTTCTCTTACAGAACGACAGAAGGTCACGTGGCTGCGGACTCTAGACATCCGGGAACCACTTCAGATATGAAATAAAACTTAATCCCGAATAAAGTACTGTGTATGGACACGTATCCCATTTGAGCTTGTAGGTGTGGGCGTTAGTACAACGTCAGATTGAGCGCTAGTGCTAGTGCTGGTATGTGCGTTCATATGGTTGTGTGCGGCTGGTGTGTGATTTCATGAGATTGTGCGAATGTGCGTGATTTTGGTTGATGGGTTACTATGAGTGTATTAATACAAGCGTCTGTATCGGTTTTAACGTCGGTGTTACCGTTCGTGTCCGTGGGTGGGGGGAGTAGTGTGGGAGGTGGTGTGGGTGGTAATAATGTGGGTGGTAGCGTGGCTGGTAGTGTGGGTAGTAGTGCCGACGTACAGGTGAGCGTTTACATCAAACAGAGACGAAGCCAAAATGGTGTCCCCGTGGAACTAATTTGCTGCAATCCGTGTCACCAAAAAAAAGGTCATATTTTATGTAAGTCGGACAAAAGCCAGATAGATATCAGGCCCAATTATCACTACATTATAGACAATAAACTGAAACAATACAACAATTCTTCGAATAATGGTCACCACAAAAAGCTAATTAGCAGTCAGGCATTATGTTGATTGCTATTAAGTGTCTATAAGATGGGTTAATATGACCTGCATTAATTATTGAAATAATTCTACCCGTAATTATCTCGTCCTTTTTACAGAAATGTGCGGAAATGTGCGGGATTCGTTCGTGCAAAGGAAAAAACCTACACCCGTCAAAATGAAATAAGAGACACTCCTTGTACAGGAATATGAACAACAGACATGGACATGGATAGACAGAGACTAACATCATGTACATCCTCGGCTCTGTCGGAACAACTTGGTTCAATCTTTTATCACATACAGTGTTGACTTTTATATTTGTCTTTGCGTGTGCACAATTAGCTTTTGTTATGTGTGCGTTTTTGCAACGTCTGAAAATGGACTGGCACATACAATTAGATGAACTCCTGAAAAAGTTATAGATGATTAATCAGGAAACAGTTTTATAGAAGAGACAGTACGTGTTGTATATATGAGAAAAGAAAATATGTGCGTGTGCGTGCTTGCGTGCATGTGATATCAACCCATGCATTTATTCTATCTATCTATCTACCTACCTACCCATCTGCTTATCTATGTCTTTCCATCCATCCATCCATCCAACCATGCATATATTCGTCCCTCGATCTATCTATCTATCTGCCTTAGTCAGACCTCAGTCAAACCTCAGTCAGACATCAGTCAGAATCCGACTTCCGTCATATCCCAGCCAGACCTCAGTCAGACTTCAATTAAATCCGAGATTATTTAGACTCCAGTCAAACCCAGACCTCAGTCAAACCTAAAGTCAGAACTCAGACCCAGACCACAGTCAGAACTCAGTCTGAACCTCAGTCAGACCCCACCTCAGTCAGACCCAGACCTCAGTCAGACCCACACTTCAGTCAGACCCACACTTCAGTCAGACCCACACTTCAGTCAGACCCACACTTCAGTCAGACCCACACTTCAGTCAGACCCACACTTCAGTCAGACCCACACTTCAGTCAGACCCACACTTCAGTCAGACCCACACTTCAGTCAGACCCACACTTCAGTCAGACCCACACTTCAGTCAGACCCACACTTCAGTCAGACCCACACATTCAGTCAGACCCACACTTCAGTCAGACCCACACTTCAGTCAGACCCACACATTCAGTCAGACCCACACTTCAGTCAGACCCACACTTCAGTCAGACCCACACTTCAGTCAGACCCACACATTCAGTCAGACCCACACATTCAGTCAGACCCACACTTCAGTCAGACCAGAGTCAAATCTTATCCCTACCTCAGTCAGACTTATATTCGTCATTTTCATGGAAAGAACGTTGGGAGTTAAAACTAAATGAAGACCATTTATTTCGATGTTCCTCTCCCGAGATACATAAATCTATTGAGACAACTGGCTCTAGATTAAAGTAACAGCTGGACCAACTGGAGCAGCTGCACTCTTAATTTCTCGTTAAGAGAAACGCTACATGGCACCTATCACACGCATATATGGTTGATTGTCTGTCTGTCTGTCTTTCTATCTCTCTCTCTCTCTCTCTCTCTCTCTCTCTCTCTCTCTCTCTCTCTCTCTCTCTCTCTCTCTCTCTCTCTCTCTCTCTCTACCTACCTACCTACCTACCTATCTCTCTCTCCCCTCTCTCTTTATCTCACCCGCCTCTCTCTTTCTGACTGTATTTATGCCTCTTACTGACTGACTGACTGACTAATTGCCTCACTCACTTACTCACTCACTCGCCGTTCTGTAATTATCTATGTGTTAATGTATTTGTTTGTTTGTTTAAGTATACCAGTGCATAAAATCAATAAGATACCACCTATACCATAGAACTGATAACATACCACCATACCAGACAGTCATGTCTCCCTGATACCACACAATGACATCATGCCAACTACTGAGGCGACATCTAGTGGCCGATCCACAAATTAAACAACTTTAGTGCCCAAGATACCTTTGTGTCAACGACAATGTTATGTCAATGACACGTCTATGTCAGTGACACTTTACTGTCAAATTACTGTCAAATTAAACAACAACAGATATGTTGACATATACCTGTAACAATACCGACATAGCTTCAATGGCGTAGATCTTACTCGTTTCAATAAAGGTCTGACAGGTGTGTGTGTGTGTGTGTGTGTGTGTGTGTGTGTATATATATATATATATATATATATATATATATATGTAGTGTGTGTGTGTGTGTGCGTGGTGCGTGCGCGTGTGTGTGTATGTGTGTGCGTGCGTGCGTGTGTACGCGTGCGGACGGGCGTGAACGACTTGTCAGAATATATGCCAATATGAATCAAGCCTCGCTATGTCAAAGTACTACTACTATGTCAATAATATTATTCTAAAACGATACCATTATTATTATTATTATTATATCATTGTTACACAGATACCATTATTATTATTATACCATTATTACACAGATACCATTATTATTAGAATATCATTGTTACACAGATACCATTCTCAGAATATCGAACCCTACCAGGTACTACTACCAACCGTGATAAGGTAACGTTATCGTTGTGTTAACACGGTAATGGACAAAATGTCTTATCTATTTGTGATAACATAATCGATATGTGTGGGGGGGTTTGGGGGATGTATGTCTGTCTGTCTGTCTGTCTGTCTGTCTGTCTGTCTGTCTGTCTGTCTGTCTGTCTGTCTGTCTGTCTGTCTGTCAACAGGATTAGAAGACCAACCAAGTTCAGAGATAGTGTGGGAAACCCTAGCTGGTTTACATATAAACAAATCAATAGACAGATAAACAAATGTACGGACAGGCGTATAAACATGTCAATATTAAAATATATACACAGACAGCGCAATATACAGACGGATAGACGGACGAACAAACAAACATTTACAACAGTCTCTCGGGCCATAAGCATTCAGCCTTAAGTGGCCATATTATAGCGAGACTAGATAATACCGTATGATGATACCAGAAGTTGACAGGTATTATCTCATTTATTTTGAGGAGATAATGTTATCAATCTTATCAGGCTTAATGCGCCAGTCATCAGTACTGATATGACCAGGTGTGACGTAAAATGGTTTAATGGATTAGTGGAGAGAGTGAGAGGGGGGGGGGGGCGGTTTAAAAATGACAATCCTACTTCCAGACTGATGTAGTAAAGTGTTAGTGCAAAAAACATACATCCAAACTGATATGGTAACGTGTTAACAAATAATATCAGTCCCAGACGGGTAGGGTAACGTGCTAACACATTATATCAGCCCCAGACTGATATGGTAATATGTTAATACCTCATTATATCACCAGTCTGATATAGTAATATAGTATTAACACATAATACTAAACCAAAATTGATATAATACTATGTTATAGAATCCTAATCCAGTTATCAAAAATACAGTTCTGTACCGAAAACCGTCACTCGTGATGTTGAGTTTAAGCTTATAACATAGAATGTTTGCGTGTGTGCGCGTGCGTGCGTGCGCGCGCACGTGTGACATAACACCAATTATGTAATCCCTATCCCTAATTATCTATCTCATTATCAGTGCCGTCTCTACTCGTCTACAATTTGGCTAGTCTTATCTCTGTTATGCTGTCGTTGCGTGAACTAGCTATAATGTTACCCGTGTCTTCAATTTCCCGCCACATCAATCTATAGATGTATCAACTTATACGTGGTATCAATATTTGCGAATACGGATATCACGTAAAATATCTCGTTAAATGGTTTGCTTCGCCATTAATATACACAAAAGTGAATGTCAATATGGGGGGGTCCGGTTAGCCGTTATTTGTTTTTATGCCAAAACACAAGGTGGCGCTATCATCTCTTGATACATAAACTGGCAAATAGGATCGGCTTAGAGGGCGCCACCGTAAAATGGGATTCGCGCAACGCCAGCATTTTGAAAACGTCACAATCTAAAAGAAACATTTATATTTTGATAAAATTTAATAATTATAATTACTACATCATATCTACCCTCAATCGTATTATCTGTTCTTTTATCTGCGTGATGTATATAGTCATTGTAATGGCCACTTTCGAGTTGTCTCCATGTTTCACTCAAGTCACTAAATAGTACAGCTGTCGCCTGGGAGATGAACGCATGTAATGGCTCCAGAATGTGAAATGGATTGTATCATAGAACGTGGTAATAATAGTATCTTTAGAAAGCTTAGAACGCCTATTTTCCCTACTCTTATTTCTATGGCCTTAACTATAGTAAATAGTGCCTATTTCGATTGTAAAGGATTGTATTGCTGATTCGCTGTATCGTACATTGTTCACGGATGTTTATTTTCGTCATGTTTGAGTGATTTTATACTGACTAGCTTGCCATTGTCAGTGCACCATATCTTCCAATATCCGCTATTTGGCTGTAGGTCCGTTTGGCTCGGTTGGCTAGGTACTCGTTCGTAACGCTGGAGGTTATAAGATCGAATCCCGCTTGGATATTTCGAATATTAAATTATTTCTTTCGCACGATTTGTAATGTGCTTTATCTGTAAATTTAAGTAGAAACATTCCCGTAAAACAAATTGTAGAATATTTCGGTATAAGTTGTTGTATCTGAGTTGTTCATTTAAATTCGTTTAATTAATTCATCAGACTCGATGCGTCATATTTGAACAATGTTGAGTTGTGAAAAGCTGGTTTATTTATTGCTATAACAATTTTACGGACAGGGTATAAACAGTAATCTTAATATTACACAGCAGCGAATATACGACATAGACGGACGAACAAACAAAATTTACCAGTCTTGGGCATACTTTCAGCCTAAAGGGGCCATATATAGAGACTAGATAATACCGTATATATACCAGAATTGACAGGTATATCTATTTATTTGAGGAGATAATGTTATCAATCTTATCAGGCTTAATGCGCCAGTCATCAGTATGATATGACAGGTGTACTAAATGTTTAATGGATTAGTGGAGAGAGTGAGAGCGGTTTAAAAATGACAATCCTATTCCAGATGATGTATAAATGTTAGTGAAAAAACATACATCAAACTATATGGTAATGTTAACAAATAATATCAGTCCCCGGGTTCGTGCTAACACATTATATAGCCCCAGACTGATATGGAATATGTAATACCTCATTATATCACCAGTCTGATATAAAATATAGTATTAAACACATATACTAAACCAAAATTATATAATATATGTTATAGAATCCTAATCCGTTTCAAAAATACAGTTTGTAAAAACGTCATCGTGAGTATTTAACTTATAACATAGAATGTTTGCTGTGTGCCTGCTCGTCCCCACTGTGACATACCTTATGTAATCCTATCCCTAATTATCTATCTCATTATCAGTCCCGTCTCTACTCGTCTACAATTTGGCTAGTCTTATCTCTGTTATGCTGTCGTTGCGTGAATAGCTATAATGTTACCCGTGTCTTCAATTTCCCACATAATCTATATATGTATAATTATATGGTATAATATTTAATACGATATATAAATATCTCTTTAAATGTTTGCTTCGATTAATATACACAAAAGTGAATGTCAATAGGGGGGTGGTTAGGTTATTTGTTTTTATGCCAAACACAAGGTGGCTATATCTCTTATACATAAATAAATAGGATCTTAGAGGCCCATAAAATGGATTGGAAGACATTTTAAACGTACAATCTAAAAGAAACATTTATATTTTGATAAAATTAATAATTATAATTACTACATATATCTACCCTCAATCTATTATCTGTTCTATATATCTGCTATGTATATATATTGTAATGGCCACTTTCGAGTTGTCTCATGTTTCATCAAGTATAAATAGTACAGCTGTCGCCGGGAATGAACGCATGTAATGGCTCCAGAATGTGAAATGGATTGTTCAAGAACGTGTAATAATAACTTTAAAAAGGGCGAATATTTCCCATCTTTTTTCTAGACTTTAACTTTTAAAAATAGTGTATTTATTGAAAGGAAGCTACCTTATCAATAATTTTCCGGTTTTTATTTTCTCATGTTGTGGTTATTTTATCTGACCAGCTTCCCAGTCGGGAATATCTGCGAAACCGATTTGGCTTAGGTCCGTTTGGCTCGTTTGGGTGGTACTCGTTCGTAAGTGGAGGTATAAAAATCAATCCCGCATACAATATTAAATACTTCGCACGATTTGTATTTTTTTTCTGCCAAATTTAAAGTAAAATACATTCCCGTTAAAAAAATTGTTTTTCTTTTAAGTGTTGTATCTATTGTTTTTTAAAAATTTTTAAAATGCCCTTTCAGATGGATCGATTTTTAACCCAATTTATTTCATTATTTTTCTCAAAACGTTTTTCGCAGAAACACACAACTACAAACAATTACAAACACACATGTTTTTTGCACCATACGGACATGGGGTTTCAAATTAATTTGGATTCTTGCCTTCTAAAATGGAATTAAGAAATCTAAATTTGAAATTGAATTTTGTCAGTTTTCTACAAAGAAATTAATTACAAATTAATTTACCATTAAATTTTTTAATTAAATATATATTATATAATCCTATTGTAATCTAAATATCGGATAAGTATATACAAGGGCTTATACTTAAATGGAATTGGGAATTTTTTGATAAAAATTTGATGTAAGATAAATTTTATTTAATTGGATGTTATTATAGGGATGTTGATTCCATGTCTACTCAGATGACAACTTTAATAAAATGTTTTTGGAAGGGGGTACTATCGTAACTATTTCCCTATGCCTATAGGTTCACGCCTAGCTTGGCGTATATAGTGGATTACGTTTTTCATCGAGCCAGACAAGGTTTTCTACACCGAACATGACATATATTTGTAAATTCTAAATTTATTTAGAATTAGTCTCCGTGGTGAAGCAATACGTTACAGACCACAATATGCGTCTCCCTCATTGAAGTTATCAGCCACGTTAAAAACTGCCATTTCGGCAGTTATTATTATTATTATAGTTATTATTATTATTATTATTATATCCATAGAAACAGACTGAAAACCAAGTATACAAACAGACAGATTACAAACGATTATATCTTCTATCTTTACTTGGTCGATAGGGGACAAACACGCGCGCGCACACACACAACATACAATATATATATATATATATATATATATATATATATATATATATATATATATATATATATATATATAATAATGCAGACATAAGTATCGCACAGTCACATTCCTGTGTATTGATTGACACGCCTGCAAACATACACACAGAAATACACATAGAAATACGCACAGAATTAAACAGATCCAAACTTACACCAAAGAAGTAAAATTCTTTTCCGCCAAACATAAAAACATATTTCCAGCTTTTGAAGGTCAAATATAATCATATAATTGACAACAAACCATTTTTTTCTGCCAGATGACTACATTCTGATGAATAAAAAAGGAGCTACTCGATGGTTCTGAACCGAATACCTCTCATTTTGTGTTCCACTACATAACGACTCGGCCAAACATCTCATAGAAGGTGATAATAAGATCTTTAATATATATATATATATATATATATATATATATATATATATATATATATATATAAAGAACCCTTAGTACTGACATTATGTGTCTATACGCCCTGGATATGGGTGGGTCCACCTACATCTGGGTCAATATACCTCGTTATGGGTGGGTCTCTCTCGCCCAGGAACCTGGATCTATCAGTAAACATCTAATCGGGGCGGTTACACCCACACCAGACTATTGGCAGATCCGGATACCAAAATATTATCCCTGCAGGATGTATGTCCATTTTCTAAAACGGTCTTTCAATATGAGTTACCGTAATTCTAGTTTTTTTTTTCAAAGTCAATATTAGTTAAACAAACTTTGTGGGGTTTTTTTTCATTCGTTGATTGGCTAATTGATCCAGTTATGTAAACTGTTTTCTATGTTGATATATATTCATCAGATAAATATTATAATAGAAGACCCAGATGTTCTTCCTCTGATGTCACAGATAGCTACGTTAGTCTGGTACAAACTCTAACAAGAAGAATTTTTAGACATTTAAATATTCCTAAACATGTGCACGCACATATGCACGCATGTACGCACACAGACGCACACGCATATATATATATATATATATATATATATATATATATATATATATATATAATTAAATAAATAGACAGATTGATAGATAGATAGATAGATAGATAGATAGATTAGACAGATGATAGGTAGATAAGTAGATAGACAAATATTGTACTTAAATTATATCTTATCGCATTGACTTCAATTGTTCATAGAAATCGTTATTTTAATAATCGGGAATGATATGTAGCGAAAATGGAACTGGAAGAAAAAAAGTTCCAAGTTAGTGCAGGTCGAATTTGAGCCTCTTAATACGGGCGAAGTAACATAGAGATGGCATCAAAATATAGATCAAATCGAACGTAGAAGTAATTACAAGATGACCCAACGAGACAGGCGCCTCTTGCCCGAGTGTGTGCAATAGTGTCATCATAAACTACTGATAAGTACTGTCTTCTCCAGAACCGATGTACCCGAACAAAGGGCCAGCTTACTATCGCCAACAAACAAAAAACATCCATACACAATATATAGGCCACCAGCAAACAAAATAATTTACACTTACCTAACCGAGTGCAGAACATTATGCAGAGTGACAAACTGAGGGCGAACCTTAACGCATTCATGGCGATTTGGCAGACGATCTTCTTGAAATGTCTACCCCAAACACTGACACTTCGTCAGATGAAGCGAGACGAGAGAGAGCGTCTTGTTGTTCTTTTGTTTCGTTTTCTGGCTTCTTTCGGGTTTCTGTTGCGTGTAATTTTATAATCCTTCCAGACAGACGTACACTCTCTCTCACCTACTGGGAGCTCCCGAGCAGACGATCTGTGATGGCGGCTACCCGTTCGACTGAAAAAGGAAAGTTCTTCTGGCCAAGTTGCTCTTTATAAAGTGTTAAATGGCGCTGCCGGTGATGGCGTGTAACTGTTGATGATTGCCCGCAATATCCTCACTTGTTCTCCACGATATCTCCTCGCCTGTGGCCTTCCTTTCTTATTGGTAGACCCTGTCGTCTGCTGCCACCGACGTTGACGCGCGCGCCCAGTAAGCAGACGATCGCTGATTGGCGGGAGAACCACAACGCCCATTGCCTGCCTACAGATATAATGAGGGCGGGAAGGCGAAATAATGGCCGATGGGGGGTATAATGTTCTGGAAGGTTGATGTTTAAGGGTCTGGCAAAATTCCACTCCTCCCCCAGTTGTGGGGGGGGGGGGTGTTGGCTGTCTTTTAGCAATGTTTAACAGAGCTGGTGGTTTGGTGTCGCCAAAGTGGTACTCGGCCTACGCAAAATATGTTTCATTTGCAAATGGCCAAGCAGACATTCGAAACAGCTGATTGATAACGCGAAACTAATTCAGTCGGAACTTGCCTAAACTGGCCGAGCTATTGTTGGCGCGAGGCAGGGAGGGATGCCCTCTGATATTCCTCTCAGGGACTCGCAGAGTCAGTCGATCTGATTGCTGGCGGGTCGGTTGTTCGGCAGATGAGTATAATGGCCCCATCGGCCATTACCGCGACTTCGGAGTAGCCACCTCGTTCTCCGTAGCCAACTTCCAAGAATCGCTGGATGACCTTAGAACCAAACCAATTGACCAGCTAACTGTTACGAGAAGAGTAACAGCGCAGTAAATCTCTGACATTGTCCTGGTACTGGACTACCGTAATTTGGGTATGTATGCGTGTGAGGGAGGGGGGGGGCGGTTGTTGGACTCCAATGGCTTCTCTGGGTGATCGGGTGCGCGACAGTGCCGTGCTCACCGCGCATTACGTTTAAAGGCGGTGCTCAAACGAATTGGTTCTTCGAATTATGCTGCATCTCAAATGGGAACCCTCAAATGTTAACTAGAAAGAAAACATTTGAATTGCGGAGGACGAGGTCTCAAGACGCACAATGTACCGATAATAAGATTGTTTTGGGATTATCGTTACGAAGATAATCTGATTGGTTTGAATAACTTCATTGATCACTCGTCGTACTTGTTAATGTTGGAGTATTAGCTCTTTATCTCTCTCTCTCTCTCTCTCTCTCTCTCTAATATATATATATATATATATATATATATATATATATATATATATATATATATATTTCTTCTCTCTCTGTTTCTGTCTCTCTAGCTCTCTCTCTCTCTCTCTCATCTCCTCCTCTCTCTCTCCCCTCTCTCTCTCTCTCTCTCTCTCTATCTCTGGGATGTTGTATCCACTAGTAAAAGGCTTCGGTCTAAGTATCTCATTTCCTTGCGGAATAGTCGCCTCGAGGATGTACGTTTCAGGTGTGACCGGCGTCAAAGTTAAACAATGCTATCACTCACTCACTCACCCACTCACTCGCTTACTCACTCACTCGCTTACTCACTCGCTCGCTGACTCACACCCAGCCATTCACCAAATCACTGTAGCAATTTACCGATGAAACACCCGTTGTCGTTGACTTGTGTTACGTTTAGAATTAGTTTACTTACCCGGTACTTTTTTTCTTTCTTTTTTCTCGCAGAGTTGTATATCTGTTTTTGACCTCTGCCGGAAGGATGATTGGGTGGTTGGGTGGGACGTGCGTGGGTGTACAGCGGATGGTCTTTTGATAAGGCGTAGAGTCCTGATGTGTAGTGGCGAAGGTAACTTTTTATAAAGAGCGAGTCTTTGTTGTTCCTGTCACTAGTACTTACGTCGGACCAGAGAACATCTGCGTCGAAATCACAACAAACCGGAAATGACGCCATGATGTTCGAAACAGGTTTTGTCCTATCCCCCCCCCCCCTTTCACCTTTTA
>JAODUP010000207.1:695000-800000 GCA_025642065.1 Paralvinella palmiformis | reverse complement strand
TGTTAGCCCATTGTTGAACATTACTCAGACTAGCACGCAGGTGGTCCTATTTGTACTCCGAGATTTGGGTTTTTCCCCTTCCTGCCCAGCTGTCAGTTGTCTACGTCGATACGTACCAGATTGGTGTTTTGTCCTACTGAATACACGAAATGTGTGGCTTAAATTCGTTAATAATACAGTGTTTGTACTAAATATAAGATTAATTGAATTCACGCTGCAAAGTTTGACGGTAAGCTTGTTATGCGAATATTACTGGAGGTATTAATTAATTAATTAACCTAGTTGAAGAAGTGAATAATAGGGAATTGTTTTCATGGGTGAAACAACCCCCATATTAGATCAAAATCAGTAATTGTTCCATTGTATCAAAATCAGTAATTGTTCTATTGCAAAGAGTTGTGTTTCATCGGGATTCAGTAAATGTCATAACACAATTAGAAGACACAAAGTTCAACCCAATTCAAATTGACACCGAGTCCTGATTACATTAGCCGTAAATTTTGCGACATTGAATTGGTACAAGTACTGGATAGTGGCATTTGTTCCGAGTAGTTGTCATTAGCAACCACAACGAACTTACGCACGGCCGGATTAATGAATTTGAATAACAACAAATTTTATGCGCATTTCGTTCCCAAAATGACCACAAGGCTTATGAGGTTCGTTCGCTTTGAGCATCGTCCGGACTACCATGTCCCCGGAATATCTGTGTGCGGTTTAAAATAACTATGATTGCATTATGAATTGATGCCGCTCACCTATTGACCTTGAAAAATAACTCCTGCTTTTGGAGCCGAGTTCCCATATAAGGATAGCCTACAGTCTGGATTAACTTATGACACTTATTACTGGTGAAAAATGGTTCTGGGTCGTTCTTTCAGAGCGGATGTTCGTGTGATTCAGGTTTAGCTAACACGAAGACGATATGACAGTGATCATCGCCATTGTGGCATCAAAATATCTGATCTATCTACCAAATGATATACCTTTACGTCTACAGAAAGTCGTCCTAATATCCGGATCAATTAGTTAATTATTTTTATTCATTAAATTATATTTTAATTCTGAACCTTTATAATCATCATCATTATCAACAACACACATACATACACACACACACACATACACACACACACATACTCTCTCTCTCTCTCTCTCTCATATATATATATATATATATATATATATATATCAGCAGGAGTAATTTAACAGTGGTGTACGTAAAAGCCAAAATATCGTAAATATAAAACCGATATAGAAATGTTGAAATTTTTTATATTTAACATTTGTTTATCTGTCTCTCTGCCTGTCTGCCTGTCTGTATGTCTGTCTGTCTGTCCGACATATACCACCATTCGAGCCAGCTAATAGTAGTACTACCGTCAGTTTGATCGGAATAGATAGTCAATACCAATCTCCTCCTCTCTGTCAGCCTTCTCACAATTCATTCTGTTGACATGCCTCACTCTGAACGTCCATCTCGCCCACGTCTCGTGGCTCCCTCTACTCGTGTCATTCATCTTCTCTCGTTTACCTTGTCATCGTGCCGCCCTTACGACTTCACCCCCTCAACCACCTACCCACCCACCTCTCTCCCACCCATACCACCCAGTCATCACCCTGGGTGTGTCCCTGTCATGTTTAATCGGTTGCATTTGTTTCTTTCCGTAGGTTCTGTTCTCCCTCATCGACGGTCTTCCTTCCAGCGAACCAGCGGCGCCTTCCGTGTCAGTCGGCCCGTAATTCCTGGACACGCAGTCCACTTCCGGCCAGCCGGCACGCCTGTCTACAGCGGTACCAGCTGCGATAGCTCGGACGCGACCCGTTGTCGTTCGATGGGATCCAATCCTGCGGCCAGCCTTCGGTCCGTCCGTCCCTCGGGACGTTCGATTCGTATTCCTGGATCTCGCACCGCGTCCCCCAAATCGTCGTCCAATAATTAGACCCACTCGGCTCACACGAAACCGCGACCGGCCGGGCCATAATTGGCGGGGTATTATAGATCCCGGAGCGAGTCCGACGTTCTATTACAATACATCAGCGCTAACTGGCCACTAATTAGTCGGCTATTGATTCCTGACGGCGTTACATAAAGCGGGCACAACCCGCCATTAAAGGCCTACTAGAGACTGGGGGCCTCGCCCCGGACACCGGTTTGTCCATCATCATGCGTCTCCACCCGATGCCATTAGAGGGCGCGCCAGTCGGGCCGTTCAGACCGGGAGACGGCGCCATACTGGCGACATCTAGCGGACGGCTGGCTGGCCGGTCCGTCGTTAACCCGCTGGTAATTGGTACCAATCACGTGATTACCGCTCTCGATGATACGGTGATAGATTTCTTATGAGATTTTCGTGCCCGAAAATGATGGCGCTGGTCGTCTGTTGTGCACGATCATCTGCTATGATTGTCTGGTGCAACTGTTGTGATTGTCTGTTCATAATCGTCTGCTGTGGTCGTTTGCTGCTACCGCCTGTTAAAATGGTGTGTGCTGATCGTCTATTATGATCGCCAATTCTGATCGTCTGTTATGGTTGTCTGTTAAAATGATCTGCTGTGATAATCTGATCTGTTTGTCAATTCTGATCGTCTGCTGCGATCGTCTGATTTGTTGTGATAGTCTGATCCGTTCGCCAATTCTGATCGTCTGCTGTGATCTTCTGTTAAAATGGTTTATTGTGATAGTCTGATCTGTTCATCAATTCTGATTGTCTGCTGTGGTCGTCTGTTAAAATGGTCTGTTCTGATAGTCTGATATGTTCGTCAATTCGGATCGTCTGCTGTGGTCGTCTGTTAAAATGGTCTGTTCTGATAGTCTGATATGTTCGTCAATTCTGATCGTCTGCTGTGGTCGTCTGTTAAAATGGTCTGTTCTGATAGTCTGAAATGTTCGTCAAATCTGATTGTCTGCTATAATCGTCTGTTAATTTGGCCTATTTTGATCATCTATTACGGTCGTCTGTTACAGTTGTCTGTTACGATCGTCTGTCACTAGCTAGCCAGGTTCAGATAGGTCGGCCCACACGCGTTCTGTGAGTGCCATAGCGACAGAACATCCCCGACCGATGGTTGACCCGATAAAATATATAACACATCTAAGGAAGGTACACGTAGACTCCCTCAATCGAAATTAATTATAGTATTTTATCGGTGAAGTGTCCTGACGTCTGTTATTTGGTTCTGAGGTGAAGAGTTTGGTCTGATCTATAAGTCGTGTGGAGATTAGTGGACAAGCAGATCCATAGAGAGAGACAGAAAATAAATCCTGAGTGGAGGCAATACGAACTGTTGGGTGTAAACATGAACATAGAAACATCATTCTTTATTATACACTAATAGGTTTGTGAGCTCTTCCAATGGATAAAGGGTTAATAATATATATATATATATATATATATATATATATATATAATAGAGGAGAGAGAGAGAGAGAGAGAGAGGGAGGGGGTTAATATTAATATGCTCCTTTTTATTTATTCCGGAAAATTTAAAGGATCGTTTGGTGTTAATATCTAATAAAATATATCGGTGGATCGAGCTGTCTCGTTTTTAATATCAGACATAAAGATATTGTAATATTTGTTCATATATAGAAGCCAATAAATGGTAATGGGTCTCCGATTAAATTGACACACACACACACACACACACACACACATATATATATATATATATATATATATATATATATATATATATAGAGAGAGAGAGAGAGAGAGAGCGAGTCCACATCAATGCGTACGTGAATGTGCATGTGGCAAAACACAACAAAACAATGAAAACACCAAAACCCAACGACGATAGCACAACGACCACCATCGCCACAACAACAACGACCACCACAACAACAACAATAAAGGGACCATTGTAATCTGACACGCCCTAAAACATTACACAATGATGCCCCCCCCTCCCGGTCAATCTGACAACCAAACCTTCTGACAACGTAATATCGACGTTTGGCTAACATTTTGGTAAACTGTCAATATTGATGAGATATACATGTCATCATGACTAACAACAACATAGTATCTCTCTCTCTCTCTCTCTCTTGCAAACTACACCCACCCACACCCATACGCCCCCCCCCCGGAGACCTACGCCACGGAGTTGAGCTTACCCAGCTGTTGCTAATCGATCGCCTTCCATTGTAATCCGGCGACAAGCGGATCACTAATCCCGGTTTACCGATCCGGACGCTTTGCACGCGTTGTTAATAGGACGCATTCACGCCCGTTCATGATCCGGAATGTTCGGGTCAGCGTCGTAGACTTGAGGAAGGAAATGAAATGATAAAGTTGCCGTCGTTAAATAATTCAAGTTGGGGAAGCTAGCTATCTGGATACATAAAGACATCGAGACAGCAACGATCTACGATATAATCCCGCTGTATAGATGAACAACGTCGATAAAACGGCCGAGCGACACGGGGATCGGATTTCTTCCTTTTCCGGGAATGCGCGTGCGTGCGTGCGCATGCGATTTACGCGTGCGTACCCTGGTAATAATTGGGCTCCGGTGCGCCGGGGTCCGCCGTATTGTGGGCGACACGTAGCGAAATCTGCCCCGATGGGTAGCCCACAGGTACCTTCTGTCATGGGCCTGTCGGGTGTTCCTGATCGCTAAAAGGTTTCTTTTATTATCTTTTTTCACGTCTACGGACGTCGGTTGTTGATTATATTCGAGGCGTATCCCGGGCAGCGATAAAGCCACTTCCGTGTTCGTTCGGGAACCTGATCCCTGGATAACATAACCGAGCCGTCTCAGGCGTATGATTGGTTCGTTTGCGTTCACCGAGAAAGACAATCTCTGGAGCTGTAGTGGCGAAGTGAAATGAATCGGTAATTTGTCGAGAGGGGACACCACTTTGATGAAGTTCGGAGAGTCGAGAGGCTGGGATGTTAGTGGGAAGGAATGAAGGAAGTAACCTAAGATTAAGTTTGGCCCCAAAACGTCAACAAACCATGGATTTTGTTTGTGATTGGCATTTAATGCTCTCTCCTCTCTCTCTCTCTCTCTCTCTATATATATATATATATATATATATATATATACGCGTGTGTATGTGCGCGCGCGTGCTTACGAAAATAAATCAGATCAAACAAAATTGGCATAATATTATTGTAACACGACGATAGGTTTGGGTGACAACAACCCTTAGTTAGGTAGCTGAAAATCCTACACACACACACACACATACACATACATACATATATCTCCGCACACACGTACATACACACACTTACACATACCCATCCCGACACATACATATATATATATATATATATATATATATACCCCCACAATCCCAACACACACACACACACACATAACCCTTCACAAACAATCACAGTTTGATATAATTACCAATACTCGGGATATCCCAAGTTGGTTATCCCATTATACTCATGACATCTGTCCGAATGATAACAATGCCTTCTGCCGACAGGCATCCGTCCCCCCCCCCCCTCCCTCACCATGTCTATATATCACAAGTAACACAACGGACTTGTCATCGCTAATGGACAATATAGTAATGGGATCGGTGAAACAATTAAACGAACATCACGCCACCGAGGTGTTAACGGGATGAATGGAGAACAATACCCGATGACGACACCTGGCGTCAAACCATTCATTATGATCTTATCATTGTCATACGGTGATTAGTACTGCCAAACAAATGGATCTCTGATTGATTAGAATCCATCTATACACACCTTCTGTTCGATATCTGGATATAGATAACCAAACGACAGTTCATCTATACAGTCTGGTTACTCAATCAGGGAGAGAGAGAGGGGGGGGGGGGGTTCGACAACTCATCTACAGTCAGGTTACTCAATCATAGAGAGGGAGAGAGGGAACAATTCATTAGATCCCGATTAAGATTCGAATCAACTCATACTAGACGTGTATCTGGGATATTTAAACGATCACAAATAATCTTCCTATGAGTTGATCTAAGGTATATGTACCTATAGCAGAATATTGCTGGTTGATCCATACGTGCGAGCGTACGCACTCACACACACACATACACGCACACACACACACACACACAAACCCATACTAGGACTGGTGAGACAGTACACATGTCAGGTGAAGAATCGACCAGAGTTTGAATTCATGCTTTCAGATCCTGTGTGCCAGTGCTTATTCCACACGGCTAAAAAATCCACACAAACACAAAACAAAAAGCACGCGCGCACACAGAGGCATATATTAGAAGGGAATTCTCTGTGAAAGGGGACGGGTCTCGGGCAACCTAGCCAGCGACTGGGCTCTCGAACTCTATCTGATATACATACGATTAGATAAACCGAAGTCGTAACCCACCCCGCCATAAAAGCTGTGCTCATGCTGGTTACACCCAGCTCGCCGCATCAAACAAGGATGAGACTCCACGGATGTACATCGTGTCCATTTATAAAGTGCTTAAAATTCCCTTGGCTCTGTAAAATAAAATGGAAGTAAAACGATCAATCGGTTATAAACTAATAATTGATTATATGTCGATTATAATAGAGTGTGTACAACTATATTTGACAGTCTAAATGTCACACTCTATGTCTAGCGAGTTGATGAGAGTGCCAAATTATACAGGTTCATCCCTAGGGAGGGGTAGCTTAAAACAAGTAGAACACCTTTATTCCTAACAAAGACTATACCCCAACAAATAATGTGTTAAAAGAGCAGTCTACGTTAAGTACTCGAGAACAAATCTTAATCTGGTTGAATTTTTAGTTCCATATAAATAATAACACACTCATAATATAGACAAGTGAAATTAAGTGTTGTTGTTTTACAGCCAAGAAATCCTGCAAAGATAATGAGGCGAAGTGGAAGATGAAATATCCTTCCTTCAGACACAACTAGGCCATGAATTATACTTCAGTGCTAGAGATCTGAATCGAAATGCGCTAACAGTTAGACCACAGAGACTCTCTCTCTCTCTCTGTGTGTGTGTATTTCTTTCTCTCTCTCTTCATACTTCGGCGCCTCCATGGCTTAATAGGTAGCGCGGTTGGCCACAGATCCTTACCATCTAAGTTCAAATATCGGCGTAAGCATGTCTGAAAGGTGTTTCATCTTTCACTTCCCCTCATTAACTTTGGAGGTTGATCGATCCATTTATCCTACTGTGTGCACAAAAGTGTCCGCAAAACATCAATCATTATCTCTCTTCATAATCAGTGAAAACACGAGGGTGACATATCGGCACCAAAAGGTCATTTCAGGATGACCAGCTTGAAAAAGGGGCACATGGGGTCTTATCTAAACTGATAACAAAAACCAGGAGGGGTTGTCTATAAGACATCTTGCCGGATTGTCTAGGTTTAGCATCAATGAAGATCCCATGACAGATTTAATGATATCCGAATGAGACTTCAATCAGATGGTTAAGTAAATTTTACTTTGTCCAAATAATAATAACAACTCACCAATTACGTTAAAGGCAATTAAAATCGAAACACAGTCATTGGACGATGATTTATATTAATCTGACATTGAACCTCAGGAACAAAGTTACAGGAACCGACAAAAAACTAACTTCAGTAGACAAATTATAAATCGACTAATGCTTCATAAGGTCATCTGTATAAGAGGGTTCTCCCTACGGGATCGTTTGACCAAACAAACCTGCATCAAAATTAAACAAAAATCTCTCTCCTTCAATATTTCCCGAAATAAAGTCGAGCCATCTACAAGTAAATTGCAATGTCCCACCTGATTGGCCAATAATTTGAATATTTTAATAATATGTCACAATTTAAAGCTTGCAATTGTAAAAAGAACCGTTTCGGATATGATATATAATATTCTGATACAAAAAAAATCGTTTGGCTGACAAAAACATGAACTTGCCAGCATTTATGATAATTACACACACACACACACATATATATATATATATATATTGCATCCCTCAATAGTTAGATTTGTTTCCAATATTCCAATATAATAGTATATTGTAAATAACTATAATAGTATATTGTATATTACTATAACAATATATTGTATATTCCCATAACAGTATATTGTTTATTACCATAACATTATATTATGTATAACTATAACAGTATATTGTCTATTACAATAAGAGTATATTGTATATTACTATAACGATATATTTTATATTACCATAACGGTATATTGTATATTACCATAACAGCATATTGTATATTACCATAACAGTAGACTTGCTGCTATCAAACACGTCTGCGAGATTGATAAATTGTGAATATTTGCTAGGTTTTGTGTTTATCCTATGTTAATTACTAATTCGTATGTCATGGTATATAAATTAGCGTATATATGCATATATATATATATATAGGTGATATTTAGCGGTATATTGTATATAACTTAGAGATATATTTTCATATTTAACTTAAATCCTCGCTGCTTCGACTTAAATCCTGGAAAAGAAATCGTATCATTCCGACTCATATTTATTATATAACCCTCAACTCCCTTTTTATCATACATACATACATCACAGTTACTGAGTAATCCGATTGTAAAGCTGATAACTAAAACAGATTTACACACAAAAGCCAAGGTTCGAGATCTGGATCAAGCATCTCAGCATTCAGTGTCTCCAGAAAATATATCAAATCAGACCATTTTTGTAAGAATACGGGCATCCACATCGCATAATCAGAAAATGTTATTTATTATGAATATATAATCTGATTAATTTTTGGCATACAATTTGTGATTTTACACCCAATGTACTACGTATGTAGTATTATTCGCGCGATATTAATATTCGTATACAATTTCAATGATTTTGCTAACCATTACTCAAAGACAATTCATAACTTCGGAAAAATATTCAATGGTAATAAATAAGAAACACATAGAAAAAATTAAATATTCATATAATCTCTTAGAAAAAAAGACAAATCTAGATTTGAATCGTCCATTTAAACAATTATTGACGTAAACCAGTATTTATCTTTAAAGTAAAATTTCCCGGAAACTGATTAATGATTTATAAAACGACCAACGGATAACATTTTTAAAAACTGATTGCATGGTAATTAGTTACCCCGAGTTCACCAACGTTCACAACAAAAAGTTACGGATCTATGTTAATTTAAAGCAATTCTTTGGTGGCCATTACGTTTTTTGACGATTCTACATACAATTATTTTTATTGACGCTATTAGTGACTATCACGTATATATTGCAAGTTATATATAAATTACGTGTTTTGTGGGTAGAAACGTCTTAATAAGCTTGTGTTTATATGTATCTGTTTGAGCTTACCACGCCGTGGCTAATTAATTATACAACCAAATATGCACGCATGCTCAGTTTTGGCACGCAGAAAATGGTGACGTTCTACACATAACCAAAGAAATGCTTTAAAGCATGTTCAACTCACGTATCTGGGAAGCTATACATGACTGATTTAAACATTAAATTTATATGAAGTTGCTGATCAACCTATAATTTCAACCAAAATACATCCTTCCATTTACCCTCACTGCCATCTGGTGGTGACTTTTGGAAGCAAGCACTAGGGCAACAAATCATAACTCAATCGGATTTTACTGCGTATAGTCTATTATTCCCATACAGACAATACTTTTTTTTATGCAAAATATTCCATACATTTAGCTGATATAAAGGCGATAATATATAACTTTATTGTATGGTTTAAAGGTGTTTTAGTATAATAATGATATTAATGTGCAATCTTGTCATCAAGTTTCCTCACCGATTCTACAATGGGACCGAGCCCATTGAAAATAGTCTAAACGGCGTGTGATGCTTCTGTGAATATTGTCGTTAAAATGTATCGACATGAAAACAATACATTCAGTTTAGTTCAAGGTTATGACACATATGTTGATTTATTGCTGATAAAACAAGAGAAAGTAGCGATTACGATTAAGGGGTTATTGTCAGGATTTGTCCTCGGTTAACACTGTGAAGCCAACATGCGCGAGAGCCTCGTTGCGACCGACTAATGAACAAGAAGGCAATTTTATGCTTTAAAATAATGCCTATATTTAATTAATGAAAAGCTATGGAAGCAAGATATGTACATTAATTTCCATTCAAATTATTCAACTTTGTTGACTTAATTCATACGAACGAATGATAGGTTATAAAAAGATAAACAAAGATAAGTTTGTCCGACCCGGACGCGAGTGACTGGTAACTTCATTTTAGGCACGATCTTTTCCCGCCAATTAGTTTGTTCAATTATTTAACAAATGTTTTCTTCGAAGTTTAAATGGTGCCATTACATGTACATAGACCGGCGTGCCCAAAGTAATGATAATGTGGGGTTTTTAAATGGTACTAACAGGTGTTCGAGTGTTGTCGCTGGCTACACAAGGCGTGTTCGGGATCTCTTATTATGATTAGGTGTCATGCAATTTCGGTCGTCGTCTCTGTGATAGTCGATTAAAAAACATTTACCATTTTATTGATCCACGTTATCTCTTGATATTTCGTTTTTTTTCGTACCTTATGATTAGGTGTCATGCAATTTCGGTCGTCGTCTCTGTGACCAAGTGAGTGAACACGTCAGACAACTTGGTCATGGATAGGTTACCTCTGCGACCAAGTGAGTGAAGAGGTGGAACAACTTGGTCGTGTGTATGTTACCTCTGTGACCAAGTGAGTGAAGACGGGAGACAACTTGGTCATGGATAGATTACCTCTCTGACCAAGTGAGTGAAAGCGTGAGACAACTTGGTCATGGATAGGTTACCTCTGCGACCAAGTGAGTGAAGAGGTGGAACAACTTGGTCGTGTGTATGTTACCTCTGTGACCAAGTGAGTGAAGACGGGAGACAACTTGGTCATGGATAGGTTACCTCTCTGACCAAGTGAGTGAAAGCGTGAGACAACTTGGTCGTGGATAGGTTACTTATGTGACCAAGTGAGTGAAGAGGTGGAACAGCTTGGTCGTGGGTTGGTTACCTCTGTGACCAAGTGAGTGAAGACGTGGGAAAACTTGGTCGTGGGTAGAAGTTCAGAATTGGATTCCCGTCTGTGATAACTAGTCGGGTGAGGTTTTCTTCCATTCCGAACCAGTCATCTGTTCCAAATATATTTATAATTAGTTCTCGTCAGAGAAAAGTGGTATATTTGATAACATAGAAGTATTCCTTCTCGGGTTAGTCAGCCAAGTTAATAAATACCATTCTAGTCATTATTATCAGAACCTTCTAGGTTCAGTGTAATGATGAACAGATAGAACTGTAAACTTTCATTATATACACACCAGGAGTTCACTTACTGAGTATACTGTAGTTAGTATGGTATTGGCCCAGGTATAGATGATAGGGGATAGATATATCCCCCCTCTCTCTCTCTATATATATATATATATATATGAGATATGTTTCCCATTGTTAGTGGGGAGAATTAGCCACCGGTTCCATTTATAGTTCTTTGTAAGACGACTTCAGGCGACCTTTACCATGATCCTCTTCTCAAGCTCATCATTACATCATTGCCTAGACTGTGTGGTGTCGGGTCAGCATTGGTCACCCGACAGAGACAACCGACTCCCATCTGTTGTACATCACAAGACAATATATAAATAAATCACAACATTCTCGCTCTACTCAACTCCTCATTTCCAATAGGGCCACGATAGCTATACCAAATTACCATGTACCTCTATATCAACCGATATCAGGTTTTATACAAGTTTATATCCAGCGTATAAAAAGCGTTTGACTCAATCAGTAATAGTCTTAAATGTAAGATTTTAAAAGTACGTCACATTTCACACTTGATTTTAAAACAAATATGTTTAAAACTTAGAATGAAACGCGGGTAACACCCAATGTGTTCTTTTATATCTAGACCACAGTCTGTGATAATAATTTTGAAACACAATTAATTATATTGATGTTTATGATCGAGCATATTAGTAAATTATTTACAAAATGGCTTAAAGCACAAACACACGCGCACATTACGTATAAAACATACAAAACTTCTTTCGTTTATGTCTAATACGTCTATGTACAGAACATGATAAGTAAGCTTATCTTATAATATATGTATAAATATACACATGTACATCGGGTGTCGGAAAAAACAAACGGTTAGCACAAGAAAATCTCACACAATAACAACTCAAAACACTGACAAATGCAAACGTATCCACAAATAGCTGATTATTCTAGAACAAGAAAAAATCCAGTTTTACGTCTGAAGTTGTTTGAAGTAATTACGACCCGTCCATCTGTTCCTCCAGTTTGGGCTTTTATGTGTTGAAGAACAAATCCCGATCTTTTCCAGGCCTGATAGGTCCGCTCGAAATTCCGCATCAAACCGGGCGTCGACTCCAGAAGGCTAGCTAGCAACTGATCCGACACCAAAAAACAACATCCCAGAGACGATACTCACATCTACGAACACACAGATCGCTGAACACACGGAATTATTCATCGACTGCTGAATCCGACGTCGACGAGGAGCACTTGGTACTGGAACAATATCGCCGACAAGAAAATAAACTAACATATTAGGACAACTACGACCAACAAATGGGTAACGTACGATCCACGTGCCATGGCAGCAGCCAGAAGCCCAACAATTCTAAATACAACACGAAATGAATCAAGAACCATCTGATGAAATGCGACGAACGGCCATTAATTAACAGAAGCACTAGAACAGGCGGGAAACATTCTATCTACAGACACACACTGCACATCGATGGAATTGAAAATATTGACTGTTTCTGTCGTCAAGCCATTGGCGAAAAAAATACACTGAATGGCGGGTTAGGTTTATGTCCAAGAACTTGCTCATTGCCGATGAAAAATAAGAGGAGCCAAATAAATAAACGTCAGGGTTTAGAACTCTGAGAGGTCGAGAAACGCCAAAATACTAACAAACAAGAAAACAGACAAACAAACACCGACTTATGACCACAACAGCCCGAAAACAACAGAACAGCGAGACTTATAATGACGTCAAAACGTCTTCGGTTAACAAACAAACTTCCACCGTCAGCGACGTTTCCGACACACACACACACACACACACACCATGTATTCTACTACAGGTATTCCACAACCAACGCCGTATTATAGTTAACAATCACGACCGACAAAAGACGAACGGAGCAGTTTGAACTTTTCTCTGTAACCAAGACGGGCCATTAGAATAACGCGAAGACTTCTATCTAGCACCACCACCTTACATCGGTCCGAAGGCGACATCCATCTTTACTTCACTCCCGATATAATTGGCCATACTCGGCCGAGGAAGCTCCACGTTCACGATCGGGATCACGATACATCAGAGCCGAATATTAATCTCTCGGGATGCCATTACAGGTATGCTTATCCTGATCGGCTCCAAAGACGAGGACTTACCGTCTGTACTTACCATCGACCTAGCGCTAAAAACGACATAATCCGGGCCGGCCACTCTCTCCCTCTCTCTTGTCCCCACACATACAACCACTCACTAACCCACCCACCCACCCACGGGAAAACACCCAAAGGGATGGGTGTTATATCGTGATAATCATCCACCTATTGCTCAACTGAAGGAAGCGGAGCCAAAACGGAAGAGGAAAGGGCGGTGGTAATAATGATCAAATGATATGTCGCTTACTGATGACGTAGAGAGAGAGAGGGTGGGGGGGGGATAATAGTGGGAGAAACAACGATGTACCATCGACAGAAAGAAGCGAACAAGCTAAAGGCTGGACTAATCTACAAAGACTATAAAATAAATTGGGTAAATAGCGAATAGCATAAACAAGCAGAAAATATATAGATCAACTGGGAATACGCTAATAGACGGGCCATGAACTACCTGACACTGACACACACACACACGAACACGTAGACCAACGGACATGCACGCACGACTAACAATGTATATACATCCAACAGTGTCGAGAAACAAACAAACCAAGCAACACATCCCTTCGGTTAGAACCAGACAACGTATCCAATCGGAAAATATACCTATAGATAAATATCTAAACAGAACCATTAAAACTTCTTAACAACACTAATATCAGACAAGGATGCCCGATCGGGTACTATTAGAGAGCGCCTCATTATGGGATGTAACAAAACTCTTTAATCATCAGCCAGCGGCTTCTAAGTGTGGAGATGCTCTGAAAACAGTGCCATCTCATTTCCTACAAGGTCAACCGAAGGCGAAACACCAGGTATATATGGAAGGGTGAAAATCATGCTTTCAACAATTTGGTAACCTTTAATATAACAAAGTGAAAAATCAACGGAAATGGGACATGTGTGGATATATATATATATATATATATATATATATTCATTCTTTGTTTATTTATTTATGGCTGAACACTATTGGAGAATGGTTTCCATTTACTGGAGATGAAGATGTGTGTTGGTGTGTACATAGTAGTCAAGGCAACCATTTCTACAAGATAATATCCTAACTATGAAGGACGTGTGTTATACAATGTAGACATTCTTTGCCGTGGATCCTGACTTAGTCATCGTGTCCTGGTGAGCCTGTGATAAAGAGAGAACAATAACAATTAATATCGCTGATGGTATAGCTGACTGGCATCAACACACACACACACACACACCGTTACCACGATCATCATATCTATCTATCATCATCATCATCTACAGAATGATAATTCTATTCATTTCATCCAATTATATGATACAAATCGTTGCTCTGCAGGCAGCTGACGACCATTAGTTACCATCAAAGTGAGATATAGGTCACTTATTACGTCACTGTGACACTATTACGGCCACTGACACGTAAAAACTTACAACTTACAACAACTGGCTTGGAAATGTCAACTTATCTTATGCCAGAAGATATCTTATGTATTTAACAAAAACAATATTAATTCTTTCATAATCACACATCCCGTTACTGTGTACTTCGCTATTACACGGTCAATCGCCTTAATGAAATTGGCGTTTTTATCAAGTCACTGAAAAAAATGCGTATGATATATGATCTAAAATATTAATGTTTCTGATTGTATGTCCGTGTCCCCCCACCTCTCTCTCTCTCTCTATATATATATATATATATATATACACTGAGAGAGAGAGAGAGAACAAAGATTTATGTGCATCCTTTAAAAAGAGCTAGCAAATCAATGTTGCAAATATATTGTCTGTTCAGAGTCTTCTATGGTCATGATGATGATGTGAATAATATCAGAAATCGGAGATATCACAGAAAACTAACATGTTCGTGGTCAATGCTTCAGCAAGCTTCGACAAGATTACAAGTTAATCCATTCCGCGAAACCCCAACAACCATAAACCGGTAATCTGTCAATAATTGTCCACCTCTATCAATACAGGCAATATCCAACACCTATTTTGATATAGGGAAAAGCCATTCAACCTTTCTGACCCGTGCGTCGTGAACACGCCAACTGGATGAAAAATGGACAACGTTTTACCTCCATAAAACTATTACAGGTAATCATATCGTGGCAGCTCCCGATAACGGGCTGCCTACTAAAACCAAGCGAAAGGTCACGGAAACATAGAAGATATAGGTCAACATTTGTCACACGGGAGAAAGGGAAAAAAACAGCCATCCATAGACGCCGACGCTGAACGAAGTCTAAACAATAGGGTCGCCCCCCGACATCGGTGTCCCGTGATATAACACCAACAATGACGTGAGGAAAATAGTAACATCGACACTAGCTCATTGTTTGCATCTAACCAAGAATAATATTGTTGGTAACAAAGAAATAATAATAATAACGATAATGTCGTCCCAATCCAGACCGGAGACGGACCGCGACACAGAATTAAAAACCTACAACATTATGGTAAAGGCCAGCCTACAGGAACGTCCTTCCATCATAACGTTCCAAACACGTATGAAAATCGCCGGAAAAAACAAAACAGTTAGTCAGCCACCTGATCGCATGAAGACATTATGACGAGGTGAAACGACAACTGTAACTCGGCAGAGCACCCACCAGAACAAAAACGATGAAACCGAGTTGTTTAGACTAGGTGATGGTCACACCTGAGACGCATCGCCTGGTGGGGCATCTGTCGAGGGAAACAAATCCCACAAAAACAGGTGTCCATCGGAATGGAAACCACAAGCTGAAGGTTTGTAGTTGTATTCCATATAAAATATTACATTACATTTACAATATTTATTAGATTGTATATCTAGTATAGAGAACTAGATCACCGTCATATTGGATTTTGTTGAAACAATTAGACTAATAATTTAACTAATATTTATAATCATTACTGAACTGCTTATTACATCAGGACAGCTGCCATTAAAAAAGTTGTCTGGTCATTTCAAACTTTGTGTAAGTATTATGTAAGATTCTTCATTTAAACTAGTTATCACATCTAGAAACTACTTTATTTCTGTGTTTATGCTGTTTCGACTTTTGACTTCGCCTCATTACCTTTGAAGGTCGCTCGGCCCATTTAGCCTACCATGTGTACAGAAGTGGCCGTAAAACGTCAATCTGTATTGATGTATAAAATGCGTTTGTGCTATACGAGTCAGAAATGTTTTAATTCTGTTTTTAATGTAAAAAGCTTGTTTACGGCACAATATAAAATATTATTATTATTTTAGTATTATTATTATTATCATCATCATCATCATCATCATCAGGTGCCCACATATACTAACGCACTGTGTAAGTATATGAGTTATAACCCTGTACTGAATGTCCTGTGATATAACCATGGGATGAAAGCTTTTTATAATTGAAGATAATATTATGAATTGAATAATCATGTTTAAATTAGTAAAACTGATAAAAAACATTACTCTTAACAGTAAATACATCACCATTACTGAGGGTCTGATTACAACCAATAGATCAATCAGTAGTAAGTTGTGACAATTGTGGATAAACCATTCATGAGTTCTTGTTTACTAGTTGTTAAACAGACATTACGGTATTTAGAACACAAATATGATGTCATACTTCATAAGTAGTGAAAAAAATTGAAGTTTGAATTGGATTCTGGATTAAGAAAATCTAACCCGAAATATGTATCCGTATTCTCTACTGGAGAAGGATTTTATTTCAACATGTCCTTGCCTTACGAGTAAAACATCAACAAACTCCATTCAGGGTGACTCCCCTGGTTCAGTTAACGATGAGAAATAATCAACAAGAACAATAACTGACTTGGTATGAAAGACAGAAAGATCATTCATTTCATTGAAACTGCCAACCGTATGAGGTAGACAATCACCTTGTCTTCTCTCCCAGCCACAAATAATTCTGGGATTTGAACACTGTAGTACAGTATGAGACAAGACTGCGATAATAACCTGTGTAACACTGAGTAAGGCATGAGATTCCTTAATGGAGACAAAAATAAAAGATAAAACTTGGATTGAATCCATCAATCTACGGTGGACAAGTCTGTTTGGTAGTCTGGGACTAGTTACTCATGGTTATGGTCATGCTGTGCAGGAAATTGGAGGTTCAAATCCCAGCTGTGACAATATTGTAGGAGTTTTTCATCCAACCAAGCAACTGGCAAGGTTTTCTCCACCAAATATGTCATATATTGAAAATTCTAAATGTATTTAGAATTAGTTCCCGTAGTGAAGGAATAAATTACAGACAATATGCGTCTCCCTCATTTGAGGTACCCAGCCACATAAAATAACTGCCATTTCGGCCATTTAATTTTTGTAATTATTATCTGTAGTATAAAATTCCATGGTAATAAAGTAAAGCGAAAGATGGAACATCCTTCCTTCAGACATAGCTCAGTCTGGGTTTAAATCCGGGTCCTTGAGATGATGATGATGATTGATGTTTTACGGCCACTTTTGCAGGTAGGCTAAATGGACCGAGTAACCTACAAAGGTAATGAAGCAAAGTCAAAGATGAAAAACCCTTCAGATATGTACACGCTGAGATTCGAAGTCAGGTGGTAGTGATCTGTGATCCAATGCACTATCAACTAGACCACAGAGAGACTCCCAAGGTCCAAGAGATTTGTAACCATCTGTGCTACCAGTTCAGCCATGGACACATCTGTTGTGTTGACTTTGATGTATACATATTATACTGATGACTGATGAGCATCAATAAATAATAATAATAATGTATATTTAATAAAGCACCCTTACTAGCAGAAACCATTCCAAGGTACTGTATCATGATACCTGAAATAATATGTCTGTAAAGTGCCAATAAGAGACTTAAATGATAATCTGTGAGAGCAACCTTCAACGGGTGTATTTTTAGAGTGGATTTAAATTTTCAAGAGACATTTCCAATATCTGCCTGAAACCTATTCCACAAAGTGGGGACTGTAACGCTAACCACATATATAGGCTTCCCCCATCTATGCTTTCTTCACGCCCCACGTGTTGAGTTTTAATGACGGGACATGGTACTTTGGAGGTGTACTATATCCATTAAAGTAGGCTGACATAGTTACAACATGAGGTTAGATTTTTATGGCCAGATGTCATTGCTGATGCCAACTTTGTCTGTTAGAGAAGGACCCTAGTGTAGGAAGTAAGACGGAAAAGTCTGGTAAAGTGACAAAGATCCTGGTGAGGCAGAAAATGGATGCGTGTTGTGTACAAGAGACATGGAAATATAATGATGGCGAAAAGAAAGAATTGCCAGTAGACGTTAATGTGGCAAGGATGTCTGGATGTGAATTATGGTGTAGGTATTTTGGTGTCAGTGAGTTTGGGCAGAAGTCAGTTGAAGTGAAGTGTGTGAGTGAATGATGATGATGATGATGATGATGATGATGATGATGATGAAACCAGGGTTCATACAAATCACCAACAAATAAATTCAAAGGTTTTCAAGAGTTTTGAAGTGTCATATTCCAGATTATATATTTCAGCTATGTATTTAATTTATCAGTCCATTTCTTTACGAGGACCAGTTTATCATGTCATACCTTGTGTCTTCAGTTAATCAACCAATCATTAAAAAGATTAATTATACAACAAATCAAGGAGCTCACTGCAAGCAACAAATCCTACCATTTTCCGAAAAAGTTATAAGAGGATTTGAACGTTTAAGTTGTTGTCTAAAACAATACTTAATATATCTTTACTCAAATGTTTAATCAAATTAATATATGACCCTGTCCCATCAATTTGATCATACAACATATTAAAATTACACACATACCGTCTTCAAATATTAACTCATGAATGTCCTGTATTTATGTGCATACACATGCATACACTTGTAACCTTCACCCTATATTTTTATTGTCGTTTCTGTTAAAACATACCAGGTTGCATCCTTGTACAGATTTAACATCTTTGGTACTCACTTCATTTAGTGTATATTTATGTGTATTGCCACTCTAGATTCAGTTTGAAATAAACATATTGATTGATTGATTGACTGATTGATTGATTATAATGTTCCTTTTTTTCTTGTAACCTTACATATAAGTTCTATATAATTTCATCTCATTGTTGGTTAATAAAATGAAATGAATTAAGGATCTATAAACACATATATTGACGGTTTTTGTTGATATACAAATATCGGGAATAACTCATTCAATTCACGTGGTGGGGGTCTGGGACCCACCTGACGAAGTAGTGTTCGTTTTATGGGCTACATATTGAATGGGTAAGTGGAATGCATTGCACCAAATATAAACAATTTATGAATAATGATAATATGCAAGATTTTTTATACACTATTGCGAAATGATCTAAACATCCTCGCATGCATTGTATACTATATCTAAATCACTCTTCTTCTGATGATGATGATGATTGATGTTTTACGGCCAATTTTGTGTACAATGTACGCTAAATGAGCCGAGCAATCTCCAAAGGTAATGACGCGAAGTCAAAGACGAAACAACCTTCAGATATGCCCACGCCGAGTTTTGAACACGATGGTAGTGATCTGTGGTCCGACACGCTACCGCTAGACCATGGTGGCGCCATTATTCTGAACTGCTATTATAGAATAAAATTTGAACTTTAGGTAATATGTATAATATTACTATTAAAGTGTTTCTGGTTTAACCAGCACGCTGCCCAATTAGGAAGGATGCTTTGTGGCTATGATTGTCTTATAGGCTGTACTATCCAAATTTAACCGGCCGCCGTTGCCTACATTTAGATCTATCGATTTGACACAATATTTGTGTAAGGAGTGCAAGGGTGTGTGATAGTAAGACTTTGGCAACTAATGCAGAACAGATAGGACTATTTAAGCAGATAAATATGAGAATGCTGCATGGATGTGTGGTGTGTCTCTAAGGAATAAGGTACCAAGTGTAAAGCTGAGTGAGAGAATGCGGATTAAACTTGTGATTTAATATGATAAAAGGAATTAGCTGATTTGGCTAGGACATGTGCTAGAGAAAGATGACAGTGACTTGTATGTTGAATGATGTAGATGATATGAGGGACAGAAGAAGACCAAAGATGACATGGAAATGGGACAGGGGGAGGGTTGTGGATATATAGATGTATGAAGTAAGCGTAAAATGTTAACTTTGCTGTTTTACATGTACTTCTGCACACACAGTAGGCTAATTTGGTTGAGCAACTTCCAAAGGTAGTGAGATGATGTGAACAATGAAACCTGCTTTAAACATAGCCTGGCCAGGGTTTGAACTAAACCCAGGTACTAGATATCTGTGTCCAAATATGTAACCATTTAAGCATACATGTGGGATGTATAAAGCGGATTATTATGTAAATGTAACTTCATTACAATTCATAGATGAATATACATGTATATTCATATTGATTACTTACATAAGTTTCAAATAAATTTGTATTTGCACAACTTCTTTAAATGTCTACATTTACACAATATACAATCACACAGGAATGACTCCAAGTAAATTTACACTATTAATAACCAGTGGTTTTGTTAGAAGCTGGGACCCGAGGCATTTTACTTGGCTACCCTCAAGTAGAGACTCAGCTAATTTGGTTTCCAGTGCTAATGACAAATCTATATAAATGACTGGTATTTTGGGGGATCCCTCCCCCCACTTTTTTTAACAAAACCATTGATAACATTATACAGAAACACAGAAAGGGGGAGGTAAACAAAATGATGAATAAAAACCACAGGAACATACTTACTTGATAACCTATTGTAAGATCCTGTGGTATATTCAACCGTTCTTTTATTTTTTCACTGGAACAAGAGAAAAGGAAAAACTTTAATGACAAACCAATCGATGAAAAATCACTCTTGTACAATAAACAATAATGTCTCGACTTTGAATCGCTTTGAACAAATAAATTACTGTCATACTGTTTTCCTATTAACGTGTACATCAGCGGACATCACAAAAAAAAGAACAGTTCACCAATAATAAAGTTCATTTTCTCCACACCAGCACTCAATCTAAATACTGTGCCCCGACCTGACATACATACCTAACAGTTTGAACGTAAACCATTTATTGAAGAATGCACATTTATAAAATCAACATCAATCTATTTGGACAGAACAGCCGATTCATGATACAAATCAACAAATACAACTAGTTACACACAAGTTGGATGGGGCTAAATTGTTTAGCCTTAGCACAGATCACATCCAGCACATATCACTGATGGGCAACCCCTTGGGGATGTATACCATAAAGTAACTGTCCACCCTCAGAAAATATCTTTTAAATACGTATTGCTTAATACAGTAACCAAAAATTCCACAATAATAATCACGAAATATACCTGATATCATAGATTGTGGGAAATAATCCAAATTACTGGAGGGCCGCCATTACGGCTGTACCGGAATACAGATTTGAAGGAAAAAAATGAAATGTATATGAGTGCTCTCCAGACCGATGCGGATTATAGTGTCTCTTGAGGGTTAATTTCTGAGCAATTTTTGAATCATCTTGCTCTTATCAGGTTCCTTCTGGCTCAAACTGATATGGTTGTATAAGATTCATGACGTAATTTTAACAAGATAATGCTGTTTAGTTCTGTAATACTTCTTAGCTCATACTTGTTTACATGCTTTTGTATGGGCTCTACAGACTTCAGGTCAACCAGATATGCTCAAGTGGAGCCAGCATTCAGAAACTTCCGGTCTCTGTCTAGCTTCAAAAAATGATTAATCAGCACTTTGATTTTGAACTGGATTATTTAATATGTGGGTGATTGTTTACATATTTTGAAATTATTTATGATATTTGTGAGTAAAGCTTTATTAGTCCTGAATAAGGTTATCCTTTTAAATGCTTATTTTATTTAAAAAATCAGGATTTGTTTCCCCCGAAAGACATTCTTTAGTATTCCTTTTATTGATTGCCATCCTTGTTATCATCTAACTAGAGCTGTCCCAAACGTTGTGTGTGTTCTTATTCAGTAATTTTGGGACTATATCAAACAAATCGGATATCAATGTATAATGTTAACACGTAATCTGTCCATATATGGTTATATTTATGATGTATTTATGAGTTCTCTGGCTTCCAAAGTGCTTGGAATACAGACCCACTCACAACGCTAGCTGTGTAAACAAATTGGTGTCATTTGGTAGCAACAGCCCCAGACCCATTCTCATAGGTTCAGTGTGGGTCATTTGCATAATTTTCTCAACAAGTGCATGTGCACTGTGTATTTCCTATACATCACTGCTGACCTAGTTAGCGAGCCAGAAGATCCATAGAGAAAGTGTCGGATTGCTTAAAATATTAATGGTTAGGCTAAAATATTAGGCTAGTGCAGTCAATCATCATTTGTGCCATAGACAAAACCGATTTCCAAATGGCGAAAGGAAAAAATAGACCCTTCACCAAATTGGCAAAACCCAAAAACCACAACTTAAGCCAAGATTCCATATATACATGGTGTGCATTCTGCAAATTCAACAAAAGATGGAAAACATGTAAAAATTTCAGTGTGATTCCACATGTCCGACTGCATATTCGATTTGCGAATGCAACAAAATGGATCACTCCATGTAGTGATTGGTGTGAATGCAAATCGGATGGTTGAATCCAGAATTTTAGGACTCAGGTGTTGTAAAATTCTGGATTCAACTGTCCAATTCAAGTGTCCAGACAGGCTTTCCCAAGAAAAATAGGTCAGAATATACAATACGCATACCATTTTCTCAGTTCAAAGGTTTCTACTGCACACATGTTTGTCAAGTTATAATTCAGCTAGAATCAAGAGATCTTCTTCTCTGCTCTTTCCAGTGATACATTTTGTTAAGATGGATTTTGCTGCCTATCAAGTAACTTGAAGAATTGAGCTATTATTGAAAGCTAGATGCTGAACCAAAAACTACACATCTAAATAATTTAATAACTTTTTGTATGTGAATATATCTGATAAGTGCAGAAAAATATTGTATGAATACATGGCTTAAAGACATTCAAGTTGAGCTCCATTCATATTTAAGAACATCCGACTACACCAAAGTTGAATGTTCCTTTCCAAAAATATTAAAAACTGCAGTTATTAGTTTGAAAATTCAAATTTAAAATACTAGACAAAATACATGGACGAAGTACACAAAATGATCAGAAATTATGATTGACCATGGATTAAATTTTCATTCTATTCTACACACAAACTATGAGCATACGAAAACTTTACACACCCAATTTTCACAGTAGCTTCTTTTTTCGTAGCATCATGTGTCCATAATGCCAGCTTATCACCTTTGTTACGGATGTTGACTACAGCACCACATATCTCATCACTGTAATCTTCAAAAGCTTCTCCTATTAAACATAACAACTGAAGGAAAGAACGTAATATAAACATTAAACAAGTGAATGCAAACAGACAAACCACATCATAAATGATGCCTTATTAAAGAAATCATTATCATATATGGCATCAATCTTCAGCACTAATTATTAGTTAAGGACATATTCAGGAGGAATCTGCATGCCAACATCTGAATATTGGAAAGAGTAATAATTTTCGCACGAATTGTGACCTACGGCTAACATGACACTATGCATAATAAAACCATGTAATTTATCGATACCATAAACAATTTAACATCATAGATATTCTTTTGTGAAAGGTTCAACTGCTTTTTTCATTTAATCAGATTTCCCCACATTTAATGACAATTAAGTCATCATGCACAAGTCTTCACTTTCAGTTCATGATTACCCTACATATTCTAAACTCTACTAAAATCTTCATAGGATTGCTGTATTATTTATTATCATAATATTAATATAAAATGGGGGGGAACAAAGTGATCATACAAATAAGCATGAAAGGGAAAGAGAAACCACCATGCGCTTTTATTTACTGTAAACAGGAGAGAGTATTTTGAGTCACGTGACCATCATAATGCAAAATGGACGTTTACCAGCAAGATCACTAACTCACCAAAATCTCTCCCATCCTTCAAGCATGGTTCTTATGTTCAGTAATATTTATAAATATGACACCTGAAATGGTTATAGCAGTATATTTTGATATTATTTCAGATCAGGAAACTATCGGATAATAAATATTTGTGCCGAAAATCGGTCCAAAATCCAGCCTACAATCGGGAACAGTGCTTTTTAGCAACAGTTGGTGAGGTATCAGCGCAGGTGTTTTAAACTATGATATTTTTTTCCACAGCAAAGAGTTCCAATACATCAGAAAACCATTCTATGATAAATGATAGAAACCACCGCATATCTTGCCTCAAAATAGCAGTAGCCCAGTCGGGCTAGTGTTTTAGACTACTCACTAGCCAGAAGACAAAATCCAAATGTCCCAGGCATCTGGGCTACCGATTTTTCTGGCCTGGACCACTGTCATATTTTTTCGCTACATCTGTATCAGGAAACATTGTACGAAAAAGAGATCTCCTGCATAGGTAAAACACGGTCTAGATCAACTGCCGTGTGATGAATCATCAATTTAATCATTGATTTAATCAACATGAAAAAATCAAGATATCGATTTTTTCATATTATCTTAAATTTATACTTACCTGATTACTCACTTTGCTACTGCCAGTTGATTTAACTGTATGTATTTTTAAATAAAGTTTAAATTTGTATATAACAGCTTTGCTTTAATTCTTTAGAAATGCTAAGAATGAAAAGTTCAGCCTATTGGGTATATTATGATATTCCACATATTTATTTATTTTCAGAATTACATATTATTTCTTATGAGATTGTCGAGAATGTTAAAAAAAATCAGATAAATCAATCTGATCAAAAAAATCTGATTTATTAGAAGAATCTGATTTATTCTATTTATTCTAAACAAATCATGATTTTTCCAACCCTGATGAACACCACATAGGGTGTGCTGAACAAGCGACAGCCTAGGGATACTCGCCAAAGTACAAGCATGCAAGCCATGTGATACAGTGTGCAGCTAAAACAGTGACAGAACTGCACCATATGGAACTATTATGGGAAAAGGCATATTTATCGTAGTTTTCAGAGTAGGGGCGTAATGGCGTAATAAAGAACAGAAAATCAAAATGATTCCGCAAAAATCATAATGGTTGGCAACTCTGGAGTTGCATGTTAATTTTATCCAAATTATAATATACACTACCAATCACTCACACCAAATAATTGCATCTTATCTGCAGCAAGAATTTATACATTTAATTATTTGTTTTGAAGCAAACTGACAAATTATTTAAATTTTACGTTGTTGCTGATTCTGATACATATAGTAAAATATATAAGTAGGTCATTCTAACTGGATAACTGAACAACACAAATTTGTTATGCTAATTATGAGTCAGCTAATGGGATCATAAATTTTTAAATGGCAACAATGGAGGATCAAAGATTGATGTTTATTAATATTTATTTTCTATTAATTTTTATGTTGCTCCTAGTTTTCGTTACATAATTTTAGGATGTTCCAAAACTGATTTTGGTTTATGTGACAAATAAAATTAAGTACAAAAAATTTAAAATGGAGAATAAAAAAGGTATTAAAACCGTAAGCTAATTTAGTTGTGGGTGAATGAAATTATGCAATAAAGACTTGAGGATAAATGACGCAAACAGTTTAAGAAGCACTACTCTAAATATAATTATGTGGGACATACAGGAATGAAATGGTTATCTAGGAAACAAATCCCACAATCATAAGTGTACCTGGATTCAAACCCACAACCCGGAGGTTTGTAGCACACTGCTTTAGCTACTGCATCACATTAATGGGGTTTAAATGGTATAAATCATATATATAAAGAAGATTTGTTAGACAATAAGATTCGACGTTTAGTTCCAAAAATTATTTGAACATAGTACAAATATATACACTATGTCTTAGTGGGTTTTCCGTTGAATCTCTGAAGTTCAACAGGAAACAGTTGACATAATCGATGGACTAGCATACAGAAAGGCATTTTAATTTCATCATAACAGAGGCTTGGATGACGATTGATGTTTTACAGCCACTTCTGTACACAAGGTAGGCTAAATGGACCGAGCAACCTCCAAAGGTAATGAGGCGAAGTCAAAGACGAAACAACCTTCAGATATGCCCAATGCGGAGATACGAACATGGGTGGTAGTGACCTGTGGTCCAACACGCTACCGCTAGACTATGGAGGCGCCCTAACAGAGGCTTGGAATGCAAGTCATTTATATTATAAGTGGCTTTGTAAAGGGCAACCAAGGACTAAGCAGGCATAAACTGAACTGTGGATTAAACAGGTTCCAGTGCACACTTCTACTGTTTCTCTTTAAAAGCTTTATATGGTAAAGCTTGAGCATGCACTAATACAACCAAGCCATCAAACTCTAATTAACTGATAGCAAACACTAATTAAAGTCTGCTATGTATAAGCCTGCAACGAATTAAAACCCTAATAGAAACAAACTGACTTAATTATTGGTGGTACAAGTGTTTCACAAGCATCAGTTAAGTAAGAACTTGTTTCTCCTGAACTGAAACAACTTGTCTGTGTTTCTCCCTCACATAACTGTCAAGTGTAACTATACCTCTGACAGTTACTTCTGATTGAAGGCTACCCATCTCGATTGGGAATAGTCAAAGACAAACCTCAAGGAAAACTATCAACATCTGTAAGCTTAATACGAATCAAAATGAGTGTTTATAAATCCAGACATGAGATGACATGCAACCGACAGCAATCAAACGTTTACTGCATATTGTTCTCATCACAGTGTTTGCAACTCCAGGAAGAAAACTTCATCCCCCAAAAGTGACAGAGATTTTGATTACATCATACTTACAGTCTCTAGCCAAAATGTGTCAAGTTGTTGAAATCGTTTTCTCTTGTCAAGGTTAATTAGCCATCTGCCACCTTTCTTGTTTAACTCATCCTCCCACATTGGCTGAATGCCATCCTAAAAATTAACACAACATAAATTAATAAACTGCCACTGATAATTAGAAAAAGGTTATTAGCTTTAGAAAAATTACACTAACCTGATATGAATTTATACAAACACTGTATGTATTTAGAACACACCCAAAGCATTTTGAACTTTAAAAAAAACAGGAAAACATTTAATTAAAAACACAAATAAAATTTAAGCAAGTACTCAAATTTAAAAGAAAGTATGACCGCTGTGGTTTTAAGATGATATACTGTTATCTGCCAGCCCTGTTGGTGCTGTGGTTTCCCTATTTTGTAAACTTTTTATATGGGTGTTTTTTGCTCACTGCACAAACATGCACAAAACAAGGATAACTTGCTACTGGGTTAGATTGCTTAAATGACAGACCTTGTGCACTACAGCAGGTGATCAATGGGACCCTATATGACTTTCAGCATGCAAAGGTACAGCATTATTTATGTTTGTCTGCATGCCACCAACCTGGGTTATTGTCATGTTTCTTTCACCAACATTTTACACCCACACCTTTCCCACACCAAACTGCCCCTTTGAAGTCAAGACAGATGCTGAATGACCATAACACAGACTCATATTACATGTGCTATACCACTGTCTAGAAATACAATTATTATGAATATTTATGCAACACATGCAGCATTTGATAAATAAATGCAGCAAAGCCTGAATCACCTAATAATTTATTCAATACCATGTTATAACATACAAGGTTAATATCTGGTCATACAAAACATAAATTCAGGTTCTTGAAAAGATAAATACACCCACACAATACAAAACTACTAATTTTTAATTTCCACCCTAAATTAATTCAGGTACAGATCATCTGACCTAATATCAGAAACGTTCATGCACAGGGTTGGTCAGGTGCTGTAATCTTAATATTGGGTTTGTGAAAATGTTGATAACTGACAAAATGAACATATTCTTTATCTGATAACTCTAATTTGTATCTTTCTAACATTTCAGTGTAGAAAATAAACTGCCAATGTCTCTTAAAGTCCATTAACTTGATGCGACCACACAAACTTGAAATTCTTCTACAATAGTCACTCTTAGTCTTAAAAAGCTAGATTTTCCTATTGTACCCTACCATTCCGATGTGACATTTAAACAATTGTCACTTACCTTAAACAATGAATAATCACATCCTGGTGAGAGTTTACTCGCAGGTTGTACATGATTATAGATACTGCAAGGAGAACATATTTAGGTTTAGTTTCTCTTTTCACTCAACTTTATTCATGTTTAACAAAATAAATTTGGCACTTGCAAAAATAATGAAATGAGAATAAGATAGCATGAGACAGTAACTTCTAATTTAGTCTGGATAAGTATTAGCTATATAAATATTATAAATATAAACTTTTATTTCATGGTTTCTATGCATCCTTCATGAAATACAGAAACCATCATCAAAATTTATAAAATAATAATGCATTTATCACTAACTTAGTCATTCAATTAAACTAAATATTGTCTTACTCTCCCGCTGTATCTATGGACTTAGTACTGCCCCAATACATATCATATATGTGTAATGGTATTCTGTCACATACTCTTGACTTGTAAATATCAATATCAAACGTCACACAATACCAATCAGGGAACATTTTGTTCAGTTTCACATCAGGATTAACAATCAGGCATGGGGCGATTATAGGACCAATGTAATCGGTTATGATTACTTCAGAATACAATGATTACGATTACATTAATACTTAATGTAATTAATTATAGCTGCAACTGCATTCTAAGTAATCGCGATTATAATCATAAATACAATGTATATCACACAAACGTGAATGTGATACTTCATCTTTATTCACTCAGCTACATACATATATAATATTTATACATAACTACTAAATACAAACACTAGACATTTATAGAATTAGATTTTATTGGTCTGTTAATGTAGTATGTATAAAGATAAGAAATTGAATATAAAAACATAATATTGATTTAAATGACATACCAAAGTCACAAATCAAAGTTCATTAAAGTGAGAATTATTTGTTATTCGCATAGGCAGCAGCACTAACATTTCATTTAAATCCATTATCTTACAGTTGGCATTGTCTGAATATTTGAGAAATATATATTTAGCAACAAGAAGCACCATATACGGCATGACTATAGTCAGGTAAGTTTTACGTAATATATTGGATTATTATTATAATTTTATATAAACAAGAAATACAGTTTATAAACTCGCTCCAGGTTGGGATGCGGTTGAAACCACATAATATTACTTTCTCAAAGTTGAGATAACACAGATGGTTTAGCACGATAAACTGTGGATAACATGGTGAATAATTAAACAGTTTGTGTAATACTACTAATACTATAGTAATAGTAAACTGATTATGATTACATTTACAATCTAACTGGTTATGATTAAACTGCATCTGGAGATGAAGATAATGATTATTTGTTTGGAGTTGTACAATCAGGCGGCTGATGGCAAATCAATTGTTTATGCCTAGAATGAAGGAAAAGGATTAGCTGTCTTCCGTTAAAAAAAAAAGACTATATTTCAGTGCTTTTTGATGGTTCAACAGATGTAATCAATTTCAAGGAGCTGATCGACATCATGTCTGTACAAGATGTTCTCAAGACAACACAATTACTGTCCATTTATGATGTTAGACATCCAGATGCTGGCTAAGCTGACAGAGTTTCTGTAGGCTGTGTTTGAGTGAGCAGACATCGACACCAATAAGATGCTTATGAGGTTTCGCAAATAAGCAATTGGAGTGGCAGTACATTTGGAACGGGAAATTCCAGCAACAAGGTAGATGGTGTGATACACTGTGTCGGCAATCGACTTGATCTGGCAGTCAAGATAACCTTCAAAGGCATCACGGCTGATCCTGTGACTAACACGTTTCTCACCATGTACCAGCTGTATGACCAGATTAACAACCATCTGTATGAGCTCAACATGGTTGGTGAGATCATGGAAGAGCATGATCAAACACCAAACAAGACTAACACCTGTACCATGTGTGTATTCCACAGGACCAGAAGCTTGCACAGTATTCGAACAGAATTATGCAGTTGTAGTTGCCCATCTGAAGCCTCAGACAGCTGATGATTCAGAAGCATTTGGAGAAGAAAGGACACAAACGATGAGGTACCTGATGACATTGAAAGGTCAAGTTTGTGCTGTGTTTGAAGTTAAAAGCCACTTGCAGAGAACATAATAAATCTCCAGTAGCAGTCCCAACTATTGCCATCCTGGGAGAGGCCTGGCTGGCATACTGCAAAATGCTCAAGTCAAGATGACCCCACTTGTGTCATCTTCGAAGAAGTTCAGCTGTGCCACCGTAGAGCAGCTGTTGTGAACCTGTTAAGAGTACAGATGTCCATCAATGCAGACAAACTGTAAGAGTGCATGGTGCAGCACTTCAAGAACATTACTTATGATGTTAGGATTATAAATTTATATACTGAACAGCAATAGAGCTAGATGAATTTAGTGTTGACCTCCTCACTTCTTTTATCAATGAAGTCTGGCCATGGCTTGAAGCACAGAACGCCGACATTTATAAACAGTACTGAGAGTGGACATGTTATGGATACAAAACCTGGTACAACAGGATCGAAAAGTGTGGGAAATAGACATGTGAGAGATAAACATAATAAAACATTGAGAGCAGTGTACTTTTGTTCAATATAAGAAAGCTTGATACAAGTGAAGACAAATCACAACGATCAATTGCTAATCAAAATGTTCTCTGCGAATTTACTGTTCCGCCAACATTTCTTACTAAATGGCACACAAGGGCTGAACAGATGAAACAAGTCTTCGGCCAAATAACTGTCCTTAAATGTTAAGGTTAAAAGTTTTTAAAAAAACACACAAAATTTAACAGTTATGCGACTACTCAAAATTCTACAGTCTTCATTCTACACCCACAAAGGAACAGTTTAGAAAGAACAATGATAGAACATCATCACATCTGTATTAGGCGGCATGACTAGTAAAGCCACATGTTTACTATAATGTATAAGGTGAATAACTTGAGTTAAACAAATTTATGAGGTTATGGTCAACCAAAGTTTACTAAACACATGGAAATGGAACACAGCCAGTAGGTACATCAACCTGGAACATGGGCACTTTTACAACACTGATGAACCACGAACAAAACCAAATAGAATAAAATATCAAGTGTTAACATTTTTTTAAATAAAATGTTTAGTGCTAATTCAGTCGACACTTTGATGGCAGTGAAACAAAACTAACGACCTTCAATATAGAGGAGAATACTCTGCATCATTTACACGTCTCTCGTCATAAATAAGGATGTGTTACTAAAATCTAGACACAAATATATCAAAAGATCTGTCCTTACGCCCAGAAGCCCTCGACAGTATCAAATGTTGTGATACACTTCAGATTTGAGGCCCAGTCTTTTGATTTGTCGTTTTTGAAGTACCACAGAGCCCAACGATTCTGAAGCGGATGTTTGATGAGTAGTTCTGGTGCTAGTTCGCTCTCCTCCAATTCTTCCTCTGTACCCTTCACTGGAACCTGAAAAAAAATATAACGTACCACTATTAAATATTCCGTTAATCCAAGACAAGATTTTAAAGTTAATATTGTTCTGTCCTGAAAAGGCAACCAATCCCAGATGATCATTGATGTTTTAAAGCCACCTTTGTACACATGGCAGGCTAAATGGGCCAAACAACCTCCAAAGATAATGAAGCGAATTCAATGATGAAACAGCCTTCAGATATGCCTAAGTTGAGATCTGTGGTTCAATACACTACCAGTAAGACCACGGAGGCGACCCGCAACCAATCCCAGTAAAATAAAGATGATACTTGAAGTACGGTATTTGTTTGACTAAAACATCAGCGTCATGATCAACCATTTCGGTTTAAATCTCTGTGACATCAATAATAATTTAAGTTAAAAAAGGCTTCATTTTCTCAATTATTATTATGGTATATTTCACCCATTTAATGAAAATGACAGAACGACCTCCATACAAAAGTCTAGTTGTCAAAAAGAGATAATTATATTATAATTCAAAGATTAAAATAGTCACAATCATCAATGACTGGACTTGTTCACAGCTTAAAATAAATATAAAATATTATATTATTAAATGAAACACATCCTGCACATTTTGCTGAAAGCATCTTATAATAGAACAGTACACAAATAACCTCCAGTTCCAACAGCACGTATAGTTACCTTTGTTCATATGGTTTTCCAAATGAAAAGTAAGACCGACCCCTACCCAGATAAATACAATTTTTAGTGTAATGAAATAGATGCAATGGCATAATGCACTTTATTCATATATGAGCACTGAAATGTACCAAATATTTAAGGTAAACCGAAGGTAAATAAATATATAATAGTAGCTAATTAAGCAAGGAAAATCTGTGACCAAAATGTTATTACAGCATATCTTTTACAAGACTGAGAAGCCTGACTTTAAGACACTTACAGTACATGGTTTCAGAATCCAGCTATGATCCAGATATTAAACAATAATACACCTAATTATATTCAGCCTGAATTAGTGCATATTATAAAGGATAACTGTCACAGATGACAATACCTTCATAAACAATAACTGGATAAAAGTCCTGATACCTTCACAAATGCTTGGCATGGAATATCTACAAGACAATCTTCTAATTCTATACATATAAAACAAAGTGTATTCATCATCTCAAATCCATATACTAGTCAACCATTAATTATCATGGAAAATGCACATTTCCTCTCTCTTCCCATTCATATCAAATTATTAATGAAATTACATCAACTGAATTATTAATAAAATACCTCTCAACTGAATTTGAACAAAACTCCCATGATATATTGATCGTATGTGATATATTTGTACCTGTGGGAATTTGAACCCATAGAACATAGCGCATGGCATTCAGTCTAATATAAAATCATGATATTATATGCAAAAATAAGACGGATTCAAAAGGTGAATCATAATCAACTTTGGCAATTAAGTCTTGTGTTGTGGTGCCTGATTTTTGGTATACAATGACCAGACATAGCATGAAACTGTAGTGAGTTTACATGTTAGTTGTTCAGTGACTGTGGTTATATATAAATATTTATGTTTTTGATTGTGCCAGTATGGCAGTTGTCCTGTTCTGTCAAACTGGACATGTCAGTGTGCAGGTCGAGACAGACCATACATATCTTCAAGTATCTGCCCATGAAAGTTTGATTTGTTCATTGATAAATTCCATCAAATATTTTGGCATTTTGGGACCATTTACTCATCTGATACGTAAGTACATGTATATAGATTGCATAGTTTTCTATCTAAACAATGCAACAAATCATCTGGATGCATATTGGTGACCCAAATCACGTCGAAAGAATCACAACAATCCAGGCTTGATGATCACATTTATGAATACATTAGTCTCCACAGAGTTGTGTGACTGTTAATGATTATGTATATTTAAATGGTCAAAGGGCTACAGGATGTTAATCCTAAAACAAATATTTTGGTCGAGATTTTCCTTTGATCTCTAACATTTAATGCCGCAAACAACTAAAAAATGAGATCTGTTTATTACTATATCGTCTTAGACTAAGTAATAAAAGATGCAAGAACTATAATGATAATGACTATAAATATGTTTTCTCCGCTTTCACAACTCCTTGTTTATTGATCACTGACACGCTGAATCAAATTGTCACTATATTGTTACAAAATGTTTGGTTTGCATAAATCATTAAATGTAACCGATTCACAAAAGATAATATCTCTATCAAGGAAATGCGGTGTTATATTATTTATTTTACATGAGCACAAGCTAACATTAATAATACTTAAGATTATGTTTGAAATGTAAATTATAAACAGTTGAAACGCTGATTGTAATGAGAGGCTGTATATCCACTTTTGTTTAATGCTGGTGTAAAAAACAACAAATTGAAATTATATATATAGATATTCTTGGTGTTCCAGCTAGGTTTTGACATGGACAAGTTGGTAGACATGGGACACTTATGCATGAACAACATTTCTGAGAGCACATCTTTGAAATCAGTTCACTTCGGCATTACTTCTTAAAGCTAACTCAGTGGTTGGTACACAGGGGAAATAGTCACATCCACCAAATACCCCAAACCCAGTAGGGTGCCAAAAAAAAATGGCCTAGCTGCAACACTGCATTATGTACCTAAATCAACAAAAGACCGATTCAATTACCCCTGGCGCCACTATGTGGCCAAATTTCATACTATGGTCTCGGGTTAGAAGTCCAAGAACCACAGTGTTGCATAGTGATTTATGTGGGTAGTGGTCGATAACTGTCTTACAGAAAAGCTGTATTTAGGCTATTTACCAGCTAGATTGGAATTTTATTTATAGTACATTAAGAGTATGTAATCTCCAGATAATAATTTTGCATTTAATAGGAATGCCACAGACTTCATCCAATAGATATATGCCACTAAACTTGGTAACGTTCAGCACGATTTGCATGGCTGTCGTGGTCCGGCCTGTCTAGTTTAAACTTATTTTTTGTAAAACCTCTGCCATCTGACATGACGATGTGAATGGATAAAATCGATGATCACATAGAATATAATTCACTAGGTGGTTATTATTACTGTAACATTGGTATTTATCCATGATATATTGTATTGAAAGTGAATTGTTTTTCTTCTTCTGAATTAGCCATTCATGTAATGTTTACTACATGAAAATAATGTCAAGGATGATAATACTCTAATGTAATAAGATTTTTTTATTTACTAATATACAGGTGTTACATATATTATTGATTTCCAGGTACTAATATTTCCAAAACTCTAGTGTAAATATTTAAAACATCTTCAATATAATCAATTTACATTAAGCTAAAGTTTTTTTAAAATCATTTATTTAATCCATCTGGAAAGATCATTGGGTTATATCCTGATCAGTATTGTGTCCAATCCTCCATAATATCAAATAATTTGCTGAAAGATTTCCAATATTTATTGTTAATGAAAATTTGCCATCCAATATTAACAGTGGGCACCGTAGCTGTTTCTAAACAGAGACTGCGGTTTGTAACCGATACAACGTATTTCGCCTGGATCGGTCTACCGACTGACGTTTCACTTGATGAGATTAGGTTTCATAGGTTGTTATAATAATTATTTTTAGGTTATGACATCTATTACTCATAATACTATTTTTAACAGTTAAAATTCAATATAAAATCTCTGAGTGCCAGCAAATCTAACTTTTTTAAATCTAGAAGCTTCACAAAAACTGGTGGCCAACAATGAAATGAATAAATGTCTCATAAGAGAGATAATAACTTAGATTTTAGAGCATTATGTCTTTGTAACAACAAAATCTGAGAGCTAGATAATGCGACGGTGCGGGAAATATCTTACGATTAGTGGTAAAATGCTGAAGCTCACTGTGGACCATAATAAATCAAGACACCTGATTATTATTATATAAATCTCAAATAGCAATAATCCATAAAATATGAAAATGATCCAAGATGCCCCTTGTATTTAATATATATATATATATATATGTAACCATTCTCACTATACATTACGGCTCAACCTTAATTATTGTGTTACAGGTGTCTTGGTCTTTAAATTCTTAAAGGCATTTACAGATTTTATATCAATTTCTTTTTTAATCAAAAACACGGTACAAAGGGATAATGATTTTTGCCAAATTCACAAAACAAGAAAGATCAATAACATCAAATGGTAGATTTAGTTTTTTTGAAAATAATTCATTTCAAAAAAGGAAAACCAATGTCCTACTAACAGATTTCTTTCAATAAGTAGATTTTTTTAATTTAATAACTGCTCAATGCAATACGTTTTGATACGTATTTATCAAAAGTTTATTTTGTCCTGAAAAAAACCTACAAATCAATTATACACAAACATGTGGACACCTCTGAATGGTCCTATCAGGTACAGTTTTAGACAGACTGCAGTCAAGGGCAAGAGTGAAACATTATACCTCTTTACAGAAATTTGATAATATCTTCTAAAAATACTAAGTTAATTTTTTAACTAAAACAGACAGTCTACTAATAAAAACAAATACAGGCTAATTCTAACAGCTACCTAACAAATAACCAAGTGCAGGATTTGTTTATTAACTGACGTATCAAAGAACAAACACCCAAATAACTTCACTAAAGATGTTCCATCAAATCTCGGACACATGCCTTCTGACTATGAAAAAAATTGGGGTAACCTGGCAATGTCATATGTAAATGAGCCTTCTGAGCGAAGGCAAAAGTTGTACATAGTAAAATCTGTCAGCTGGAATTTCAGCTTTTCTCTCGCTTTCAATTATTGTTGTGTTTTCCCGTGTGTTTGTTAAAAATGTGGCCATTCGTAAAATGAGTGAAGGGCCCATGTGTACCGAAATTTAAAGTTGACAAACCATTAACTAGATCTCAAGCAGAATACCAAAAAAAAACAAGCGCACACAAACTTTCAAATCACACTGAAAAATTGGTAAGATATCTAACTTATAGCTATGTGTATATGCAAGCGTTGTGTTCATTGTTTTGATATTATACTGGAATGTTGCCAAATAAATATAATCAATAAATAAATGTGTCATTAAGTCCGGGTTTTCATGCATACTGGATGGCACACATTTAACTGGCCAAAGGTAGGATAGTACCGAATACCAACAATGATTCCATATAAAGATATCGAATGCTGCCCAGAAACAAACGCCACGTACGTGTGTACATGTATGCAACGTTTTATTGAACGATTATCAGTTTATGCACATACGTGATATGAAGATATTTAAAAGGTTTTTACACTTTTTCAATCAATGTATTTCACACAAAGAAAATAAATATGTGAATTTAAAGTCAGGTTTTGCCGACACCAAACATGGAGTTGTGGAAGCTCAAGAATTGCAGATTTTACTGCTTGGCCATCACATAAAAAACAATGATAGGATTGATTTTGGAAACAGTGATCTTGAAGTTACCACATCCTACTTCAAGGACATACGTGAAAACACGGATGTTAAGACTGGTGATGCTTTGCCAGAATGGGACATGATAAAGTCTAATTTTTATAGAAGGCAAGTTGAAGCAGCCCAACATAAATATGAACCCTACAATATTAATTACATTTAGTTTTTTTGGTTTATTTATTAATTAGGTCTACCTATAATCTAATCTGCCTATGTAATCCACGTTTTTTATCAGTTGAGTAATCTCTTAACTGATTTTAAAATACAGCACTAAATGATCTGATGACCATTCAGTTGACATGTCCAGCTGTTGATAAGTTTGACCCAGATCCTGCAATCCAAAAATGGTTAAAGGGCAGAAAAAGTAAGAGCAGACCTGGATTCTTGGATAGTGAGACAAAATTAAAGAGGGCTAGACTTCAGACAGTGGAACTACCAGTGGCTGGCGGTAAATTTATGGAGAGATAATGAAGTATGTAGTCAGACTAAGAGCGTAGATGATGTTTTATGGCCACTTGTGCACATGGTAGGCTAAATGGGCAGATGAAACAACCTTCAGATATGCCCACGCTGAGATTCGAACATGGGTAGTAGTGATCTGTGGTCCAACACGCTACCGATAGACCACTGAGGTGTCCCAAGTAAGAGTGTAGAGGAACAGGTAACTGGATATGAGGAAGATCAGGATGTAATCCAAAACTTTGAAATATATTATGGCAATGGTGATCCTAATGGATTGGAATATGAAAATTAAATGACAGACTGCTGACATTCAAAATTTAAAAACCAGTTATGCCTGCATTATTATGATGGATTACCTGCTGACGTAAATAAAGCTTTGAAATTTAAATTAACAGGGTCTTTTCACCTGAGAAGCCATTTTGTGCTCAAAGTGCAAAAATGACTGTATTTGAATGATATTTGTTTAATTTTCATGGAGGTCTGATCTTCATAACTTTTTTGCTCATTCGGTCTAGTGTCAGCACAGCAGATCTACTGCTAAAATATGTTACTAGACCGGCAGGTCCATTAAGGCTACAAGTTAGTTTCATACATTGTGACACTGGTCTAGTAATATATTTCTACAGCTATTGTTCGTTGTTCACACTCGGTTACAAAACTGTTGATAAACGTCTAGCACGTTTGATTTGGTCAGTATACTGGAGATGTGCTTCAAACGTCAGAAAAATTAACAACGAAGCAGGTATAATAATATGCCAACCTGCGTCTGTAAAATATACATTATGACACACGGTCACAAGAAAGTTACAGAATAGATAGAGTCTAGCCTACACTTAACACAAAAAACAACCGGAAACTCTATAAATAACTGCCACCTGAATTTATAACAATGGCTGGTAGAACCTATAACAAATAGCCACATAGTGGGCGTTGCAATATACTCTCTCATTTTTAGCAAACATTAAGACAGGATCTAAGACAGGAAAAACTTTGCTACTTTTGTTGTAAAAACTGGGATCGGTGTTCAGCCAAAAACGGTCATGCCCGAGACGGTTACGAACGTTAATTTCGATTTGAGACAGTACCCGGAACGAATTCGCGACTCATTCACTTCGGATTTCAAGACGCGGCCAATAAAACGCATATGTTTAAGAAGGCGACTGTCGTACGATTATAAACATGTTCGCCATACCTCTGTACAAACCGCCTGTTCCGTAGCAGCCATGTTGTTTCACATCCAATATGACAGCAATCACGTGGTACCGGCTTCGCCGGGCAAGGCCGTTAAGTGTGTCAAGGTTCAAACTCGTCCACTGACCTGATTCACACTTTCCGTCTATCATCGACTGTGCGAAAACAGTAAACGAAAGTGTTGTTTGTTGGCAATTAATGATTATGAAAAGAACAGTAAAACGCCAGTACAGCGAAAAGAAAGTATAATTTGGGATGACTGGATAGAAAAAATAATTTGTTCACGAAAAAGACAATGGCGTACACCGGTGTGTGTGGGCGTGCATGCGCGCGCGTGTGTGTACGAAGGTTAAGATGGCATAAAGAAATTCAAGCACGTATTTCCATTACTACTACTACTAATAATAATAACAATAATGTAGATTTAGTATAAAAACCTTACTGATAGAAGTCACTGAAAGGCACCGTACAGTTACACCCGGGCTCAAATAAGATGTATTTGAAAAAAGTTAATAAGATATTTGAATGATAACATTATTTATCGGTGGCAGTAACCGTTAACAGGTGAGTTTTAGAGCAGACTTAACTTCTAAAGAGAAGACCCATTTCTAATCATCGAGCTGAGACATTGTAATAATATCTGTCTGGATGACCTGAATTATGGGGATGGCCTATAGATTTTACTGAACACAAGTTGACATATAATTATAGTCGACTAATATCAACATTTGGGAAGTGTCATACGAGTATTGAAACAGTTGGATAACTTCATTACATTCATTCATAAACAGTTAATTGTTAGAGAACTATATTGTCTAATTTCGGGCCATTCCGGTCAGTTATTGTTGTTGTTAACAGATGACAAACGCAGATATAGATCCACAACACAAACTAAGTATATACCAAGGAGCTGAAATTGTAGTGTGATATGTATATCCATAAATACGTTCATCTATAAACCTTGTCACGTTGCTATCCTGCGAAGTTATTATGATTTCATAAGTTTTTTGTGAACTTGGCTCAGTGGGAAGATTGCTTGTACATTTAATAGATCCGCAATATTTCTCTAAATTAATATTTTTCGTTTTCATAAATAATCTTGTTTACAAATCACTTTCTATAATACCCGTGACGTTTCCGTATTCTACATCAGTTTTGTTGTATACATTTATGGAAATACTAATATTACTACTTTTGCTGTTGCTAATGATGATGATGATCATTATAATGATGATCATCATGATCATCATGATCATCATGATCATCATGATGGTGGTGGGTAGCGCATCACGTTAATGTAGACATCCAGATCGTGTTAATCGAGTCTATTACCACTACTATAATAATAATAATAATAATGGCGATTTAACAAAGCACCTTTAGTATCAAGGTGCAATTTAAAAGTGTTGTACAGTGAAACTCCAAATAAGACATTTATAAATTTATATATATGTGTGTGTGTGTGTGTGCGTGTGTGTGTGTGTGTGTGTGTGTGTGTGTGTGTGTGGTGCGTGTGTGTGTGTGTGCGTGTGTGTGTGTGAGTGTGTTGTGAAAACCAAAGGACTACGAAATTAAACCTGTGGTAAACAAAATATTCGTTACAGGCCATTAGGCTAAATACCATGGATATATGCTTTCTGTAAACTAGAAATAGATCTAAAAAGTCTAGTATTGTTGGCTTACTTCGATCAATTAACATCATAATATAATCTTTATCTTCTTCAAATCTCTTTCAGTAACTGCCCTTTCTGTAAATTTGGACGAAAATAAAAAATAAGTATGATACTGACCTGTAATTTGTTAGCACATCACATTTAGTCGATATTTTCTGACAGAAATTATGAAAACATTGGCCAATATATTTGTCTTCATTAATGTGTTGTTGGGAAGGCAGTCTTTTTTCCCTATATTCTTTTGGTCACCGCACTGAAAGCACTTGATAAAAAATACCTTTACCTTCTCTTGATCAAACTATCTTTGTTTTCTAATTTATGAAGTGTGTAGGGAGTACTCTTGACGTGTAGTTTAAAAATCTCTAAATATTTTATAATTTATAAATAAACAAAAAGCTCTGATCTAGCAACGTTCATTATAAGTTTCTAATCATTTGACAGTCTATGGGTTATTATTGTAGAATAGAGATGAATAATTTCTTAATATCTTCCATGGATGTATATCTTCATCTACAGACCTAACTGACATTAAATATTATTTTTCCAAGTCGAGGATAACAACAGTTTTATAACGAGACACCGGTTTGTCTATCTAGCATCGATGCCACAATATTCTCTGATTAGATCGATACATATTTATCCGGATTATAAATCGATTACTCAGATAGTAATCCCCTACTTGACCTCGTTAAATAGATGGCGTATTGATGATGATGATGATGATGATGATGATTGATGTTTTAATGCCACTTTTGTGCACCAGGTAGGCTAAATGGGCCGAGCGACCTCCAAAGGTAATGAGACGAAGTGAAAGACGAAACAACCTTCAGATATGCCCACGCCGTGATTCGAACACGGGTGGTAGTGATCTGTGGTCCAACACGCTACCGCTATAGCACGGAGGCGCCCCAGGTGGCGTATTGAGAGAGTTATTTTCGCAATTTAGTTCTCTGAAATCATGGTACAGTATATGCGTCCCCCCCCCCCATCCTCCGGTTTTAGCTTGTAAACAGAGACCAATCTAAGTTGTTGATGTTTCCTTTCTAAAGTACCGAACGACTTCTCAATATTTTGATTTATTTATTGTTGTCTAGAGACAAAAGGTAATTCTCGGGTAGGACTCTGAAGCTAAATTAATTTGATATCGTAACCGGCTCATTTTATTATGACTCGTTCGATAATCCACCTACAAATATCGAAGTTATACGAAAGTGTTATATATAAATAAAAGGATGCACTCAAAGTGTGTCTGATGAACACAGAGATAGCAGATCATCAACCAACCAACCAACCTCCGGGAAAGATGGAAGATGATGGATTTAAAATACGATTGTCTTTTTACTGGCGATTGTTTGTTTGCCAAATTGGTTTAAAAGCAAAAAAAAAATCTTCTTTATTATATTCGGCTGCAATTGAGTAAAATTTTGAAAACATAACATTGAGTTTGTGTTCAGGTCACTAACGCAAAACATGAGCCTAGTATACATATTATGTTAATTATATGGTTATTAAAAGGTAATTCGACGGCATAAAAGATATATGGTTACTCTTATTGTTGCTAAATATTTATTTAGAGTTATTTACATATATTAAGACATCTATATGATCTTCCTATGACATAGGACCTATGTAATATCTTTTAGATATTATCACATAATATATTAAGACAAGTAAATAAAGTGCACCAATGTTTTAAAGTTCGAAATTAATTGTGAATAATTATACGCACAGTACTGATAAATAAACAACAACATTATATGAATATTTTAAGATTTTCCCGTTTTATATTTTTCTGGCTATGATAAATTAATTAATGCCATGGAACATTTGGTATACACGTTGTTAAACATTGTTTTAACTGTGTATTCGTATGTAGCAAATCACCTTCGTTATCATTATCAAATATGGAGCGGGTGATGCAACTAGAACTAGATTTATCTTTGATCATGTTTTATGCACTAAAGTAGGCTAACAATTATAGAGACATATATCCAGTCGGATTGGTAACACGTGTTATTTTCAAATAATGATTCCAATATATGTTTTCTGTGTGTAATATCATACATGAAGCGTGCTGGAACCAAGCACAAAAAAACTGATAGACGTCGGGAAAAATCAGTAAATTTATGATAGAAATAAAAAGAGAATATTACTAATAATTGTGAGAAACAAAAGGCATCAGTAGGACTTTTTATTTACCTAATATCGTATCCTGACTATGAGATTGCTTAACCTCTGTACTAGGTGCGCCACTGAGCTCAATTGTTTTAGGATATTGAGGATAGAGGTTTATAATAATAATAATAATAATAATAATAAAAAAAAAACGTCTATAGCACCAATATTATCGATAAGAATCGAGCTCAGTGGCACATGTAGTACAGGGGTTAACCAATCTCATAGTTAAGGTACGATGCAAAATTCGTCAACAAATGATCGAATGCAGTTAAAACTTAGGAAACTTAGGAGGGATAAACAAATCTAAAAAGATGAATTATCAGATGGTGACGGCAATAAACTATGCTATTTGATGACATAATGTTCAGAGAGTGAATTCCAAAGAGTAGGGACAGCAACTGAAAAAGCACGAGTCCCAGCGTGAGTTTTAACCCCGGGAACAGACAACAAGTAAAAACCAGACGAACGAAGCTCTCTGGGCTTGGTTTCTCCAGAAGAAGGAGTTTGATCGGCAATGGTGCACCGTTTGAAAATGATGCGAGATTGAACAGGGAGCCAGTGGAGATATTTAAGGGGTGCGACAGAATGGAAAAACCAAGGAGACCGTGTGACAACCCTAGCTAAGCAGTTCTGAACACACAGAAGTTTTGTACTAATCAAGCCTACTAGTAATGAGTGCAGTAACAATGGATTTGGCGACTGAAAGAGAAAATATATAGCGACGAATACGGCTAAAGTCACGAATATGATAGAAGAAGCAGCGACATGCCAGAGAAATCTATTTCCTAAAATTTAAATCGCTATCAAATGTAACATCAAGATTACGTACAGCGTCTGATGGTGTGATCCTATGACTAAGGAGGTTCGTAGGGAAGAAACGAGTAAGTTTGCTGCGTTGTCTGGATGTACGTACAATGATGAAATCTGTTTTGTTCGCATTGAGACCTAACTGTGTAAGACAAATATTTATGTCTGATGTAAATAAAGATATGTATATTTGGGTGTTATCTGCATATAATTGGTGGTCTAATTTATGGCTGTGAATAAGTAAGCTTAGTGGTATGATATACAGAGTAAACAGTAGTGGTCCAAGAACAAAGCTTTGCGGAACACCGCAAAACAAAGACACTGCCTTTGAAAAACAGTTTCTTATCTTTATTGATTGAAACCTATATATTAAGAATGAGCAGATCCAGATGAATCCTGTACCTAATATGCCATACCAATTAGAGAGGCGATCTAGAAGAACAGAATAATCAATTGTGTCAAAAGCTGCAGGTAAGTCTAAAAGTGTTGGTGCTGTGACCTTTCCTGTGTCGGTGTTTAGTGATATGTCGTTATGAAATTTCAATAGAGTGGTTTCTGTAGAATGAAATTGTTTGTAAGCAGACTGAAAAACATTGGACAAGTGATTACAGTTTAGAATCATCACCTGACAGTTTACTAAAACATCAACATTAAGATTAGTTTTTACTTTACACGATCCCGATGACATATCCCAGACTTAACGATGCTTCTGTAATATATGCACTGGCTCTAGTGACATAAATGTAAATATATATATATATATATATATATATATATATATATATATATATATATATATATATATATATATATATATATATTTTACACTTAGAGAGGGGGGAGGATGAGTGTGTGTGTGTGTGTGTGTGTGTGTGTGTGTGTGTGTGTGTGTGTGTGTGTGTGTGTGTGTGTGAGAGAGAGAGAGAGAGAGAGAGAGAGAATCAAAATGTATGAGTAAGGAAATATATTCAGAGTGTGCCAAAATGTAGTCAATTTATAAATACATCACTCTGTACAGGGGCCTAGATCCTGGTAGTGAAGGGCGTTACACCACCCTTCACAAAAAATAATAGGGATGACGTATTTACATTGTATGCGCTCTTCACATTTATTTAACCCACCATATTTGTATTATAATGAGTCAGAAATGTTTTGATGTTTAATAGAAGTAAACTGATTTATTCTGAACCACATTCGATCTGCCAGAAGACGTTATGATTTGTAATAACCTGCAAGTTCTCTTTTTGATTATAACATTTCGAGACATTTGTTAATGAATACAAAAATGTTGATAAGCGTTAAATTTGTGAGGGTTCGTATATAAAAACCGATTAAGTAGCATTTTTCCAAATCATTGAAATATTACATTGTTGTTACTCGGTTAGTAAAAATGCATAAAAAGAAAAGTTGATAAAGCGATTATTATCATAATGGGCTTAACCTGATTATGTCATATCCCTAAAAGTTGTGATTGGTGATGATTGGTGTTTTACGGCCATTTTTGTGCACATGGTAGGCTAAATGGGCCGAGCGACCTCCAAAGGTAATGAAGCGAAGTCAAGGATGAAACAACCTTCAGATATGTCCACGCCGGGAATATCCCTAAAAGTATATACTGATAATAATAATAATAATAATAATAGTAGTATTTTATATAGTACCTTAATCAACTTTAGTTACTCTAAGGCGTTCTTCAAGGAAAACAGATTTAAAACATTTAAATAAGTGGGTTTTAAATATTTCTTTACTTGGTGCAAGTTTAATATATTTTGGCAACTCATTCCACACCCTAGGAATGGCGCCTCCGTGGTCTAACTGGTAGGGCGTTGGATCACAGATCACTATCACCTGAGTTCGAATCTCGGCGTGGACATAGCTGAAGGGTGTTTCATCTTTGACTTCGAGGTCGCTCAGCCCATTTAGCGTAACATGTGCACAAAACATGTGCATAAAACATCAATCATCATCATCACCACAGCCTGGGAGCTGATGTTCGGAAAGATTTCTCTCGATACATAGCTGTATGACTTTTTATTACCGTCAAAAGTAATCAACACTCAGATCGCAGTATTCTCGTTGGTACAATGATGGTGTTCCACTGAGTATTTTGAATGTGTGACACAGGATCTTGTATACTGATCTGAAACTTACAAGAAGCCAATGCAGCTGGAACAAAACTGGTGTTATATGTTCCCTTTTGCGAGTGCATGTTACCAGACTTGCAGCACCGTTCTGCACTAGCTGTAGGCGGTATGTCAGATCAATAGATAGATAGATAGATAGATAGATAGATAGATAGATAGATAGATAGATAGATAGATAGATAGATAGATAGATAGAGAAAGAGAGAGGGTGGTATTCTATAACAAAGCATTACCATAGTCCAGTCGAGAAATTTTAAGAGGTTGGACTAAAGTCTTGCATGTCTCATTATTTGTGTCTCATGTACTTACAAATAAGCCCTGTGTTTTTTATTCGATAATAACAGGACTTATTTATAGAATTCATTAGCTTCTCCATATGTAATATAAACCCTAGATTCCTCACAGACATTGAAGAATTTATTTAGCTGGATCCTACCTTAATGCGAAGATTCTCAGTTTTCTTACATTAGATGACGTGCCAGTATGAAAACGGGTAGTTAATTTTAACAAGTGTACGTATATATATTATCATGTTACATTTGTATGTGGGGCTACCCAACTTTAACATTAATAATTTTATCAGCCTTAAACATTGCTATTGCAAAAATGATACGTTATCCTAGTTCATGTCTTTGTTATCAAGACTTCATCAGTAACTGGAATATTTGTAAAAAAATTCTTATCCACCAGAACGAGATTCTTATATCTGAGATTACCGAGTCAGATATTATTTTAGGAGATTAGACATTAAATCTAACAGCTCACACTTTGTAGAAAAGGCTTAAAGTAGCTTTTAGGCTAATAATTATCGATCTTTCATCGTTTTTAACATTCATGGATACGGATTTACTCTACGGAGTCACCGGATGGCTCCTCCCGCTAGTTAGGGTATTGTCTAAAATCTGGATAGTTGATGTCGTTTTGTTCTTGTTATTATTATTATTATTATTATTATTATTATTATTATTATTATTATTATTATTATTATTATTATTATTATTATTATTATTATTAAGACTTCCTTTTAACTGTGTCAATGTACTTATTATTCAAGTACTGCCTTGCTAAAGCCATTGTGCTAGATTCTTTTTGATGATATTAGCCCTACCGAAGTTTGTAATTATTATATATCAAGTTATTGTTCTTCACTGAATATATATATATATATATATATATATATATATATATATATATATATATATATATATGTGTGTGTGTCAGTTATGATTTAAATATGAGTAAGTTAAGCTTCAATTATTGCTACATTTCGGTCAGTTACTATGGTGATTAAGATACACGAACAACTTTATAAAGAGAGAAACTGTTTTGTTTTTGTTTTCTTATGTCAGAACTTCTGAAATGTTTTTATCGGAATTGTTTTTCACTGTAACATTAGTTTACATATTTTAATAATTTTGTCAAAGTAAATAAGAAAATAAAAACCATTGGGCGCGTTTAAGTATATCGCTATAACCGTTACTTGATGTTATGACAGCTAGTAACGTATAGAAACTTGACATTCCCAAAATGTTCACGTGTGATATTTTTGTATTGATTCATTTCTTATATATTATTATCTCAGCTCTTGATTCATCCGGCTTACTCCTACCTTGTTCCTAATGGAGTAGATCGTACCTCGTGGTGTTACTCTGCTGTGAATGGATACCGATCTCTTTTCGCACGATGTATAGACATTGTGTCGACGTCGTCGTCGAAGAGTACATTCTCCGGAGCCGAAATCCCGGGATAGAGAGGATGGCTTACCTACTACTGGAAAGAGTGCCAATGATGTTGTCTAGAATGTGCATAGAAGTATCGTGTTGCTTCTCTTAACAGGAGTGTTATGACGTAGTGTCATGACGTAGTGTGGTGATGTATCCATCAGGCATAATGGCAGATATATAGATAGCTCATAAACTGTGCTGAATGATGTAGACAAAGTGATCCAGACTAAGTGATGTAGACAAAGTGATGTTGACAAAGTGATGTTGACATGGTGATGTTGACAAAGTGATGAAGCCAAAGTGATATAAACAACGCAAATCGAAACTGTCATCGGTGAATCTGTCAATGACTACTTTATTTACAACTTTCTTTTGCCCTGACCTAATTTGTTAATCAGATAGCCATCCTCCCCTTTCGGCGAATGTTTTCAAGGTTATCAGGTATTGTTCTACAATCATTACACAACATCACCGTATAATCTCATAATACCTGGCGTTGTCTGATCTAAATAGAATGTGCAGAATTGAACAGTTATTTAGTTGAAACAATATTATAATAATTCTATAAATGTGTACGTGATTTTAATAAATTCTGAACACCAAAAATATCCCAAGATGTTTTTTTTTCCAACTAGCTACAAATGATCTCATTATTTTAAGGTCTGAATCTAGTCGTACTTGACGCAAATATAAGTTTAATAATTTGTGACAGTGTTTTAAGTTTCGTAATTACAAAATATAGAGCTTTAAGGTTAACAATTTACAAACAACAACTGAAAATATAACATCTCTAAATATAACACCTCTAATATAACACCTCTAATATAACATCGCTAAAAGTTTATTAAATCTTCATTCATAAAAACGTTCCGGTGTCACATGATGGGAGGTATTTGCTAGTCAGTAGTGATTGACTATGTTATTAGTCAATGTTCGCTTATTAAACTTGCCATTGTGATGTCATTGTGATAGGCCCAATCTATTACTGATGTTCGGACAAAACAACACCCTATTTATTATGCACATACCTGTATATTACGATGTATTTGTGAGTGAGTGAGTGAGTGAGTGAGTGAGTGAGTGAGTGAGTGCGTGCGTGAGTGCGTGAGTGAGTGAGTGAGTGAGTGAGTGAGTGAGTGAGTGAGTGAGTGAGTGAGTGAGTGAGTGAGTGAGTGAGTGAGTGAGTGAGTGAGTGAGTGAGTGAGTGAGTGAGTGAGTGAGTGAGTGAGTGAGTGAGTGAGTGAGTGAGTGAGTGAGTGAGTGAGTGAGTGAGTGAGTGAGTGAGTGAGTGAGTGAGTGAGTGAGTGAGTGAGTGAGTGAGTGAGTGAGTGAGTGAATCGGTCGGTCGGTCAGTCAATATGTATATAGTATATTATATACACCCAGAATGTTAGCACTAGAACAAGTACCACAAAACTGAGTGTTTGTCATTTGTCTAAACAGCCACCCATTTCCTATCACATTGTTATATTGGTTACGTCAATTAAATAGAACATACTTCACTGAAAAATATACAGACATGTGTCATTGCTTTATATGTTAAAAAATAATCTAATCATATTTGATTCATTCTATATAAAACATCCCAAGTCCCCAAAACAGCAATGTTGTATGTGATGTTATTAAAAATTAGTTATAATAATAATAATAATTGTAGTATCATTATTATTATTATTATTATTATTATTATTAGTGCTTCTTCAGATATCACCATTTAGTTAAAGTGCATGCTCAGGGTTCTATCCATGTTTAATCCGTAGTGTACAACAGCTTCCCCTCACGCCCCCCACCCTGCCCCACCCCCCAGCCAGCCGTTTATATCGAAGGATTTGTCGTCAATCACCGACTGGTAATATAATTGAATGATAATTAATACATTGAGAAAGTGTTGGAACTGAAAGAATGTTCACTATAACACAATATGTGAGGCTTTGTTTGAAGTGTATTTACGATATATATATATATATATATATATATATATATATATATATATATATATATATATATATATTTTATGTGTGTGTGTGTGTGTGTGTGTGTGTGTGTGCGTGTGTGCCTGCGTTGTGACGTCTGTCGTGTGTGTGTGTGTGTGCGCGCGCGCGCGCGTGTGTGTGTTAGTTGATTTGCCTCTAACAATCTTCAGGGAACATTTATATTCAGAAAACGATTAGCCTTTTACGTTTTATGTAATTCATCATTATCACGTTTATAAGCTATTTACATTTACCAGCCAACCGTGTTAGATTAATCATATCTATCAAACGTTCTCTAAAACAGTGTTGTTGCTTTCACTCTAGCCGTACCTTGACAACAACAAGTTATCCATTAAAATCCTCGGTAACGCCGTCTCAACGCAACTCAACACAACGTAAACACATATACGATACTAGTACGAGCGTTATACCGAAGGAACACTGTACAATCAGTTGTAGTACGATTGAACACAACTCGTTGAAATAATTATTATTATTGTCATATTTATAATGTTTATAAGTCTCCGCGTGGAAGTCGAATTCAAGAAACAACCAATTTTTTAAATAATGATGGAGATGGGGTGGAGATGGGGTGGAGATGGGGTGGAGATGGGGTGGCCAAAAAAGTTAGCTAACTTACATGTCGGGAACGAAAACCTAATACGGATATGTGTTATTGTTAGTTTGATAAAATAATGTAAACATTATCTAAAACAATGTAAACATTATCTAAAATAATGTAAACATTATCTAAAACAATGTAAACATTATCTAAAACAATGTAAACGTTATCTGAAAGTATTACATTACCTAAAGCGGCCAAAGTATAAACGATTTGATACCCGGAAAGTTCCGGATTATTCGGGAGAAAGGAAACTATATCAAAGTACTAATATAAAAGAAATATTGATGTTGAACACTTACGTACTGACGAACCCCACTGTTCCGGATTAATGGTTTCCGGCCCATCTGTCCGCGGATTATATCCTGATCGTAAATTTTTTTATTATTCGAGAAGTCGACGGTCTTTCTGAAATTCATATCGTCCATAAGATGGCGTTTATTTATTGCATAGTTTCACATCTATAATTTGAGACTAAACGAACCTTGACATTCCTAAAGCTTCGATATCTTTACGCAATCCGACCGCTCTTCTCAAAATGAACGACTCAAACAGCGATCTTCATCGATTTTTACCCACAACATCAAGACAATAAACGATGAGCAAATCTAAAAACGATTCTTTAGTGGCCATTATCTATTTTTAGAATGATTGCAATAAAGTGGCTTTCATTTAAACATTATTAGTCCATCTAGTATTTATATCTTGCAAATTATACACCAAATACGTGTTTTGTGGGTAGAAACGTCGTACCAAGTTTGTATTTACACCGATCGCTGAGCCAGCCACCATGTGGCTAATTAATTATACAGCAGAATATGCACGCATGCTCACTGAGTTTGCACGCCGAAAGTGGCAACATTTCACACAAAACTAGACCGAAACGGGCGCATGTCTATGACGTCAGTACACAACTCCGTCGGCGTAGCTTGCCGAGTGAAAACGGCCAGAACCGAATATTCACGAAGATGACTTAAATGGCGCCCGATTACTAATTGGAATCTGAATTTCTACGTGGACATAATTAAAATATCCACGTATTGTAATGTCCTTCACCCTTAATATAATCACAATTCTGTTAAACTTGATATATAAAATATCTAGAATTAATATTATGTACAGATGAAATGAGGAATTATATCTATTGGAATAGGATGAAAAGTTATAAAGAATTGTTTAATGTATCATATCAGTCTACGTCATTACTGGACGATAGAATAGGTAAACATTCTAACCGGGTTGTCGTGATCGATAGAAGTGAATATTAGACACAAAGTTGTCGTAGTTCAGTGTACATTGAATTACTTACTTTGGTGGATACGATCATCCGACAGTTGTCGTAACTCGATCAAGTGTGACGTAAACAAATGGAAAGAGACCGCTCTCTAACACGGACTATAGTCAGTATGAGAACATCTCTAGTCGAGATAGATTAAAAATAAACAGACTGCTACATTGAGTGAACTGGGACTTAGCTTTCCTTTGTCTGATTATTAGTACTCTACAAAAAAAACGGATTAATCCTTGAATTTACCATCTAATGAAGGTGAAAGAAAATTAATCCTATAATTTACAATGTAATTGAGGCGAAAGAAAATTAATCCTGGAATTTACCATGAAATGTAGAAGAAAGCAGATTACTCATGACATTTACCATGTAATGTAGAAGTTAACATGTTATTCCTGGTTGTTACCATGTAATATAGGAGAAAGCAGATTAATCCTGAAATTCCCATGTAATTTATGAAAAAGGAAATTAATTCCATGATTTTATCATGCAATGCTCGCAAAAATGAGCTAATCCAAGGATTATACCAGATAATACAGATCATAGATCAATTGACTGATGATTAGATATGCTTATATCAACTGTGGGATTGACTAGCTAATACTAATATAGACAAATCGTTTAATAATACCATCGATATGCCAGTCAAGATCTGTTATTGATCATGTAACTCGCACACAAGCTAGCTAAGATATCACCAGATGGACAAAGTTGTTAATCCCGGAACTAGGACACACGATCCGGAAACAGATCCCGTCATCTAGGAATAAACAACCGGTACAGCGGTGTTATTGGTCAAAGCCATCTGTTGGTCGTAATCCAATGGTCCATTGAGATGTCCATAATAGTTATTGCCATAAAGTACTTCGTTAGCAGCTGGCTGTACTTTGGTGTGATGCCCATGAGCTGTTGCTGCAGGTGGAGGTGGTACGACCAGCTGTTGGGGCTCGTATTCTCCTCCCCGGTGGTATCCAGCGCCGCCCACGCCGTCAGCTCCGGCCGTCACCAGCCTCTGTTCCCGTTCCAGCTGCTGCTGTTCCTTGAGTCGGCGCTGTTCCGCCCTCTTCCTCGCCTTCTTCCGAGCCACGTTCTTCCTCTTCAGATAGAGAGCCACCAGCATCCCGACAGCGGAGAGGAAGAGACCGAAGGCCAAGATGGTCACTCCGGATAGCGGCTTCTTGTTCTGGTTGAGGTCCTTCGGTACGCCGAACGCTGCTAACAGGATCACACCGACGATGATGACGAACACGCCGACGCTGAGCGTGATCAGACCCGGGAACGTGCTAATACTAATATCGACGTCGACGTGGGACTTCTTGTCCCTGGCTTGTTGATACCGTCGGACGTCGAGTGCCATGGCCGACGGTCAGATCGGGACTTCGTACGCTTGGACTGATCCGTCGATTGATGCCGATGATGGAGTCAAGAGGCGGATGATTCTATAAAATTATCGACGCCAGGTGTCGCTAATAATCGCTAACTGACGACGGCGAAGACCAATCGACATGTTGGTGGATGAATCTGAAAAATGCGAGTAGACACGACGAGTTAGTGAATTCGGTTGGCTAAATGGTGATGGCGTCGTTAACGATGAATGGTCTGTGTAAGCCATGATCAATGCCATGCAGTGTGAATGGCAGGTGCCGAAGGTTGAAAACGGCAGGCGTGAATTGCACATATTGGCGGGTGGAGTGTACAGGCAATGACAGCTGTGTGTAAAGGCAGGTGACTTACAGTAGGTATTGGCCGATGTGAAATGCAGACAGTGGTTGAGGTTGTGGGTTAATGGCAGGTTAGTATCATGGTGGTGAAATGGTCAATGGTGGACGATTGCAGGGGAGTGGACAGAAGATGTAGGTCGTGAACATTGTGTACATTAGATCATAGCAGGGAGAGGCCGATGACAACAGAGAAAGGCAGGTTATAGATAATTATTCTAGATTGGCAGAATATAAATGGCTACTGAGACAGAAAGGTGATGGTCATTGAGGCCTGAAAATGATGAGCACCTAAGGCTGTGAGGTGATGATAAATTATGACAATTGATCATTGAAGATGATTACCATTTGACATCAATCAGTGATGACAATAATTATGAAACTCTTAGAGAGGACAGGTTAAATGGTTATTATTACAGTTATTTATCTGTAAATGTATGTTATTAATGATGTTAATGTTGTTAATGTTGTTAATGTTGTTATGGTTGCTGCTATGGCAGTTGTTAATATGGTGATTGTTATTGTTGATATTGTTATTTTTGCGACAGTTAGTTGTTTGTTTGTTTGTTTTGTTTTTGTTCTTGTTCATTCAAGTAAAGCTCAATCAATAAATACACTATTACTATTACTGCTACTACTACTATTACTACTACTACTACTACTACTACTACCACTACTTTTAGTATTACTACTACTACTATTATGGCTGCTGTTATTGCTGTTGCTACTACTACTACTACACCAAATCGTGTATTACACGACACATTGCCGAGTATCTTACACGGTGGAGTATTGTTAATCAAACTGAGTCTATTATAAACATTTCTGCATACATTAATAAACATATTAACTATTATTACTGTAGTTATTAACTTTATACTTAATATGTGAGTGAGTGAGTGAGTGAGTGAGTGAGTGAGTGGGTGGGTGGGTGGTGGTGTGTGAGTGAGTGAGTGAGTGAGTGAGTGAGTGAGTGAGTGAGTGAGTGAGTGAGTGAGTGAGTGAGTGAGTGAGTGAGTGAGTGAGTGAGTGAGTGAGTGAGTGAGTGAGTGAGTGAGTGAGTGAGTGAGTGAGTGAGTGAGTGAGTGAGTGAGTGAGTGAGTGAGTGAGTGAGTGAGTGAGTGAGTGAGTGAGTGAGTGAGTGAGTGAGTGAGTGAGTGAGTGAGTGAGTGAAATAGTACTAGAGTATCTATTTATATTGATGAAAACCACGTGTCATTATTTAAAACAATATTTAACCAGGCCAATTGAAATATCCTTCACATAACCTTCACATATATCTATTTACCTTTCTATTTGACCGTAAAGCTCTTCAGGAGTCGTAACCTTAATGAATGACATATCTATGCGATAGCAAAACATTCTTGTAAACATGACATAACCATATTTTTGCCTTTATATGTTAATACGCCACTGAGCTCGATTCCTTTCGTGGATATTGGCGCTATGGAAGTCTGCTATTTTTTATTATGCCACAGTTAAACAACAATATACAATTGATATAAATATTACACGATTAACAAACTCAAAGAGAAGCTTATGTTCATGGATCAAGAAATGAGCAAATGAATAAGACAAAGTAATTAGTAAGTTATGGGAATTACATCCTTTTGTTTTCAACTATTCAGGAATAAAGTGTATTATTGATATACTTTAAATAAATAAAAAAAAGACAAACACAACACTGGCACAGACACACACACACACACACACACACACACACACACACACACACACACACACACACACACACACACATACTCACAGGCACCATTAAATCCATAGCCCACAATGATAAAGATTATTAGATGAGAGAGCTTTAAATGTTTAAATGATGATGATGATTGATGTTTTACGACCACTTTTGTGTACCAAGTAGGCTAAATGGAACGAGCGACCTCTCAAAGATGAAACAACCTTCAGATATTCCCACGTCGAGATTCGAACGCGGGTGACAGTGATCTGTGATCCGACACGCTACCACTAGACCACGGAGGCGCCCTTAAATGTTTAAATGACTACAATAGTAATATTTGACCTGAGAAGACATTAACACTATTGCAATCAATTGTTTATGGCGAGATCTATCAAAAATGTTGTAATTCTTCTAAATATCAACGTAGAACAAACGTTACTAACATTGTATATATTTAGCCATTTTAAATTATCTCATTTTAAATTATCTGGATTATATTATTCTTCAACTCATCTTGAACTTGAATATTCTAATCCGTGATCCCGATTTAACATTAATAAACTGAACTTTGATGACATATTTCAAAGATGATCCACCAAATTACTTTATCTGAATTAGTTCAGTTGTTGTGCTAAATAGATACGACATTGTCTTAAAACAATCAACTAAAATCGTCTTTAAATACAACTCTTAGTAAACAATGACCATACAATCAGAAAACAAAACTATTATAAGGATATTATATGTTAACACAGTGTCTGTTTGAAATAGTTTTGTTTTTGTTAATATGCAAATTATGATCCTATGGGAAATCTCTCACGTATGAAATCATGCTCGGAAATCGCAAAAGTGAGTTCCAGGAGTGTCGTCAAGAACATTTAATCGTGGACAATAAGGATTCCTTATATTTCACGGATCCGAAGCTGAAATTAATTTACCGAAAGGTGCTGGAGAACCATAGAACAATATAACTAAGACACAACTGGAAGAATAAGTAGAAAACAATGGTGGAAGACGTTTGAGAGAGTGATGAGTTTGATGGTTGAATTATTAATAATAGAGATGTTTTGGGTTTCGACAACAATAAGCAACAGCAAAGAATCTGTGCCCTAAACTTCAACAACAACATTACGTTAAGAAAATAATTATATATATATATATATATAATATATATATATATATATATATATATAAGAAACAAAATGTTAACCAAATAAGTGAAGTTATTGATATTTAGTATGAATTTGATGAGACAGATAAATGTATTCATGTAGACGAAGGAGGAGTTAGGTGTGGAATATGATTACTGAAAGAATAGTGATATATGGTGAGGTTGTGAGCGGGTATTATTTACACCTGATGTTAGAGATTATAAATCGTTGTTCAGTCTACACTAACTGACTGTGATAGAAACTAGATAATTATGTGCTAATTTTTGCCTTTTGTGTTGCTGAACTACGCCTGAACAGTCGTTTATGAACGCCCTGTATGTTTGTTTACACAACGAATATCTCCCAGGGACGGCAAGTACAATGTGTTTATCTTGTTAATGGTAACCTGCAACAGAATAAAACACCCATACATTCACCCAATTATCTAAACACCACCCATCACCGCCCACGGGACTGATGAAACATTAGCCGTTTTAATAGGGAAAGTCGCTAGTGCGTGTCTAATATCCTGATGAACCGTCCTGATGTTGTAGTCATTCATAACATCTATTTAAGAGGACAGCTTTTAAATTATAGTTGATATGAATTGTGTCTTAAATTTGAGCGTCTTGAGGGATCTCCGAGATCCATATTGTTAGGTGTCAGCTCTGATTCCATTCAAATGACTCACAACACCATGCCATATTAAACATTCCATATTCAAGTCATGATCGATATCGATCCGTAATTTTGCTATCAGAACTCGAGACATTCGACTCACTAAAAGTTATTGACTCATTTAAAAGCCACCTTTACTGATGCCACTTAAGAGACAACCCATCAAACGATAATATTCTTACAATTAAATGTAAACATTGGAACTCTACAGGAAAAATATTTTCAGAGGAAGTGGTCGGTTTCACACCCGTCCACCGTCTCCGTAGACATGCTCCCCCTCCAACCTCCCCCATTGATTATCCCCGCAGTCTTAATAGACCCGAAGTGGATGTTCTTAAAGTGTTTTTTTTTTAATTGTTCTGTATTAAGTGCGAAGGCGCTGGTTGCCAAGGTAACGACATCTGGCAGTATCTGACTGAATCTTTGCTGAATTTTTGGTCTGATGCTCCTGATCTTTGACAGATTTACAGGTGGCAAATTGGGGCTCGAAAGACGTCATCTCAAGGTATGTAACAGAATCTTTGGTCTCTCATAACACGAGACAATGATCTTTGATGAGAACTGTTATAACGTACCAGAATACTGTTGTGAGTACCCACATAGTGATAACGCACTTCGGTGGATACCACCGAGTCGTAGAGTCGAATCTCAGTGATGGCTGTGTCTGTAGGGTGTTTCATCTAATGATCTCATTTCAATAAGGTTGAAAGGGAAACTAGCGACTAGACCGAATAAACACGCACCGAACAACTTCTTCACTCACTAACTGACTGACTGACTCACTGAATCACTCACGCATTCACACACCGACTGTGCGTACAATGGCTATGAATTGATACTATTATTGTCTTAAGTGCTATTTGTTGTCCTTACTAATTCCATTGTATTACGTTTTATTGATTTGATAAATGTTTATAATCTGTTCATCTAAACAGAAATGATATAGAATGATAACAATACATCACCTGTATGATACCGTACTCATTATTATTATTATTATTATTATTATTATTATTATTATTATTATTATTATTATTATTATTATTTCTGTTGTTGTTGTTGTTGTTATTGGTGTTGTTGCTGCTGTTATTGCTGTTGTTAATCAGGTGCCGTTTTTGAATCAGGATTCTTTTATTTTGAAATAATTATACGAAATGTCAGTCACAGTAAAGAAGATATATTACATATTTCTCATAATCTGTTAAAGTTTTGAAGACTGAGACAGACAGATAGATATACAGGCACACAGACAGATAGACAGATATACAGACAGACAGATATACAGACAGACAGACATATATGCAAACAGGCAGAAAGACTGAGGGAGGAACGAGAACAAATTACCGCTACTACGTGTGTGAGTGAGTGAGTGAGTGAGTGAGTCAGTCAGTCAAGTCAGTCAGTCAGTCAGTCAGTCAGTCAGTCAGTCAGTCAGTCAGTCAGTCAGTCAGTCAGTCGGTCAATCACTCAGTCACTCAGTCACGGTTTGAGATTTTTTGTGCCTGTGCTTTATAATAGCTAAACCACACACACACACACACACACACACACACACACACACACACACACACACACACACATATACACATATATATATATATATAATAGAGAAGAGAGAGAGAGAGAAATCCAGTTAATGGAGACTGATATCGATTCGTATCATCGGTCAGCCTAGACGTGTGTCAGTATAATGTTGTCATGATATCAACCATTAAGGTAACAGTGTACCCTGTGAACCATGACCACCAGACCTCACTTAGCACCCATTACCGCCACCATTCACCAATCACGAGCCACTTCTTCGTGCACCATTCATACAAAACATTATTAATCAGAGCCCCATTCAGCAAAACGTATTTACCTCGCCCCACCAGTCCCATTTGTCTGGTTGAGCGCCACGTAGCGTGCGCGATTACCATAGAAAGAGAAAGCTCAGCGATAGAGTGCTGCTCTAGATTATGAGAGTTTCCAGGTTCGAATCCGATAATCGATCATTTATTGATCCTGTGATGGCCACTAACTAGCCAATACGGAGATCAAAGAAGGTTTTTTGAGGAGGGTCATGGCTCGTGTGAAGGGGGGGGGTCTGGAACTGGTGTGATCCCAGGGGCATCGATTAGTTCACCAAATTGTATAGATCCATTACAGCATAAAAAACACAAATGTGTTGCTGTCCTATAGTGGTTTATTGCGCTCATTGTGGGCTAACAGGACCGAGGGACCACTAAAGGCAGGCATAATATCAAAAATTTTGATCAACTGAAGATACCACAATGGTCGGCTGGAACTATTGTCTTATCTAAAATTATTATAAGGAATTGTAAATTTCAGCGTATGACGAAAATATCCAGAGTGGCTATAAAATGGAATGTAGAATAATGTATATTTGCATAACATAACTAGTAATGTTCTCGCTGACAAGGTTAAACCTAGTGTTATCTCATTGTACCGTGTTGTTGATTGGCTCCAGCTAATAAGGTCAGTATAATAAATGTACATTATTATTATTATTATTATTATTATTAATCCATTGGAAGCACCCTGATTGGTTTATATTTTATTATAAAAAGGACAGAAACCGAAATTAAAGATGAGCGTAGGTGAGCCACACACTGCTGTGTCAGTTAAGAAAGTATGGTTGTGTCTACATCACGTTGAGATATGATGTCGATTTAATAACCGATGCGTACCTCTCACTTCATCAAGTCGGTGTGCGTATAACTTGATGGGGTTTAGTCAAAGTTCACCAGTTTTATGAGTACTCTTGTACACCGACACAGGAACCTGTACATTCGGACGAAGCGTCGGGCACCCTGGGGAGCATACGACCCTTTTGCCGCCACTTTGTAGCGGCATAAATCACGATAATTAATCGCATTCAATCAGATAGTCGTTTTATGGCTGAGTCACTCGGCGAGTCGCAATAACTCATATTTACTATTCAGGTGACAATGTGACGTGTGGTCCTGTGACATGTCAGCCCTACATGAATCTCTCTCTCCATCTTTCTAGAGATCTATATGTATAGATCTCTTTCTCTTTCGTTTACTCCCCTCTCTATATATCTATCTATCTATTTATCTATCTATCTATCTATCTATCTATCTATCTATCTATCTATCTATCTATCTGCGTGTGACGGTGCGCGTCTGTTCAGGAGCGCGTGCCCACGCACGATTATTGGGCGTCGCAGGTAGATCGATTCAGATAGAGATGCATAGATCTATAGAGATATAGGTAATCTAAATACGATACCACCACACACCCTAACAAATACATCAGTCGCCTCAAGCCACTATCATGTCCCGAACTATTGATCATTCATCCAACAACATGGCGGCAAAGTGTCAGGATAATTGTTTGATCGTCTGCCATCCTCTGTTGTTGACAACGTCTGATAAATAACTCGTACTAGATCACTGTCTCCAGTCAGCATTATATCCTCGGAAGATGTACAGTTTATATTGTTTAGTATGAAGACGCGTTGAGGATAACGAGCCGGAACAGGGAAGAAGGATTGTGGTGGAGGTGGAGGGGATTCTAGGTGGCCATGGAATTATGGCCGACTAGTAATCGTGTTACTTACAAGAAGTAAAGCGCTCAAACTACATACAGTACAATCGTCTTACTTACTTGTGTCGGTTTGGAGATCGTGTGGTGTTCAGCCTCGTTTCATAATCGACATTAAATGACTTGATGTAGAACTGATTGTTCGCCTTATAAAAATAAATAATCAGAAAATTGGAACATTCGACGGAAGTTTCTATGCAAAATTTGATCAGAGAAAGCAGACGAACGTTGTTTCAGCTTTGGTCACAACCGTCCCCTACCGAAGGAAAAAGAAACCATTTAATGTTCTTTTAGTGTACTCTCAATCGGGTAGAACTTTCAAAAGAGATTTGTTTTTAACCAATTCGAACTGTGAGTTTTCCAAATTACAATTTCTGTTCAGAAATTCCTCTTTTAATTACCAATCAACTTTAGTCGATTTTGTTGATTTTCGTAAACAAAAAGGGAAGAAGGCCTGTTACATTAGAAAGTAAGTAAAGGGTGGATTTTCGGAATTATCCTTTAACACCACCACCCCCACCCCCTCAACCCATATGAAACGCAGTGATGGGGAAGTCCGTTTGTCCCGAATCAAAGGAGTTCATGTAAGAGTGGGATTTTTATCGATTCGTGATTCCCGGAATCTCAGAATACTGATTTCGGTCTTGGATTGTCTTCGGGTCAAAGATGTTTAACTTTTAGAATGTCATCATTTCAGCCATATCTTCAGCCAGTCGTATATTATCATCATAATTTTCCTGTCTGATTTATGTACCTATACAAAATCTTATACCTCAACCTCCACAGGGAGCATACTCTCTATGGTACATCATTTCGTCCAAAGACCTACTCATACGCTCAATTAGTGTAGCCGCTAGTTAGCCTGATGATAATTAGTGTTCTGCTGACTAGTTCTCAGCTAAACATACTTCTATGACAAGCGTTATTCTGACTAATGTTATGTTGATAAGTATTATCCTGACTAGTATTATGCTGACCAGTGTTATCCTGACTAGTGTTATGCTGACAGGTGCTATCTTGACTAATGTTATGTTGACAAGTGTTATCCTGACAAGTGTTATCCTGACTAATGTTATGGTGACAAGTGTTATCCTGACTAATGTTATGTTAACAAGTGTTATCCTGACTAGTGTTATCCTGACTAGTGTTATGTTGACAAGTGTTATCCTGACAAATGTTATGTTGACAAGTGTTATCCTGACTAGTGTTATCCTGACTAGTGTTATGTTGACAAGTGTTATCCTGACTAATGTTATGGTGACAAGTGTTATCCTGACAAATGTTATGTTGACAAGTGTTATCCTGACTAGTGTTATGGTGACAAGTGTTATCCTGACTAATGTTATGTTGACAAGTGTTATCCTGACTAGTGTTATGTTGACAAGTGTTATCCTGACAAATGTTATGTTGACAATTGTTATCCTGACTAGTGTTATGTTAACAAGTGTTATACTGACTAGTGTTATGTTGACAAGTGTTATCCTGACAAATGTTATGTTGACAAGTGTTATCCTGATTAATGTTACGTTGACTAGCGTGCGATTGATTAATTCTAACATTGACTATCTTTATTATAACTACATCAGTACTAACGAGTGCAATCTACTTTTATATTGACTAGTATTATATTTACTAGTACCGTGCTGATTATTATTGTATTAACTAACATTGTGTTGACTAGTGTAGCAGTTATCTTTGTTGTAATTACTAGTCATTTGTTGATTAGTTGTGTTTTAATGGCAGTACTTTGTTAATTACTACTCAACGACTATTACTGTGATGTACGCTGTATGTTGTTGTTGTTGTTGTTGTTGTTGTTCTAACACGGTCAAAGATATTGATTGTAGTCAATAAGCTAAGTGTATCACTTTAATTGATCGATTACACACATTTCTGTTAAGTTTGTTGTTTGAAATAACTGATATTAGAATGATTCTATCATAATATGTCGTATGTGTGTGTATATGTGTGGGTGTTTGTGTGTGTGTACGAACGTTTGTCAATATATATATATATATATATATATATATATATATATATTGAAGAACGTTTGCTTCAAGTAGACGTATCAGATGCCAGTCCGTAATACGAAAGTCCTATGTAATAAGAAGCTTATGTTATGATCTTTGTTTATGTTATTGATCGCAAAATATAAAGCTGTTATGTGTACGTTATTAACAGCAACAGCTACAACAACGGCTACAACAAAACACAACAATACACTATCTTGTAAAACGATTTTGTTGACAAAAGTTATCAACGTTCTGCTTATTACACGTGTCGTAGATTTATCAGACGGTATTTTTCTATTTAATATTATTTTATGTCAACTTGTATAATTTGTGCATAATACAAATAAAAGTAAACGAGATCGGGATATTATACGAACACATACACACACAAACACATACTCACTCACCCACACACACAAACACACACACATACACACTAAAAACTGGCTACACCATTATCATTAACCATGCCCCCCCCCCCCGGTACAAAATACCTATTGTGGGGTTGGATACAGATATTGTAATAATTAATATTTTTCATTTGGTTGGAATATTGTACACTTAACTAAATAATATTTTCATTAGTGGTGTTATTTTTGTATTGATTGCCAATGAGTTGAGCTGTAGCTGAAGAGAAATGCTAGGATGAGTGTCTCATTCAGGTCGCTCAAAGTTATTGACCGATTTAAAGTAACCTTTACTGATGTCACTTAAGAGAGAACTTATGAAACGATAATATTCTTACAGGCAATTGTAAACATTGGAACCCTTCCAGATAAATATTTTGCAGATGAGGTGGTCACAATAGACCCGTCTTCTTTCACTTTCGACACGCCTGCAACCCAAGTCATAGATTAGTCTACAGCCTTAACAGACCTGAAGTGGTTGCTAATTAATGTAACTTTTTTAATAACTCTGAAGGCGTCGGGTTGCCACGGTAACGACATAACGTGGTATCTGACTGAAGCTTCGATCTGCGGATCCTGATGTTTGAAAGATGGCCAGATATTAATGATACATTATATACACGTCTTAATGTAAAACGTCGCTGCTATGAATCATGCAAAAGCAGCATTCACTATTCATGATTTTATGTGCCAGTGCATTTTGACATGATACTCGCGCGCGCGCGCACACACATACACAAACACACACAACCACACACACAAACAAACACACGCACACTCACGAGACTGATCAGATATCACAGATCTTAGTAGGACACCTAATGCGGAGTCCAGATATTGTAAATCGTACAATTTGTTATGATATACCCCAACAACATTTCACCTATCGTTATAATACACCTTGATTGTGCCAGTGATTATTGACATTCCTGATGAATCTGGTTTTTTTTTTAAATTTGCTTTAGAACTAGGGATTCATATTTCCTATAAACTTAATCCTCCAGCAAACGTCTTAAAACGAGTAAATACATTATATCTTAAAAGTAGACATTCTGTCGTCCAATTAGAAGTTACATAGCTTCACCACTACAATATATATATATATATATATATATATATATATATATATATATATATATATATACACACATATATATATATATATATATATATATATATATATATATATATATATATATATATCCTGAGTATAATTCATTTTTTGGGGACGGTAATGTAATCTTCTTTCCCAAACCAGTTATATTGAGCGTCTACCCTACTAGTCAAAGCTAGTTTTATTTGCTAGTCAATCTCTCGGACGTTTCAATAACGTGTACAAGAAGCCAACGTCGTTTGTTCAATGTTTAGTATACCTTCAGTATAATACAAACCTAATCTACATTTTTACTACAACCCGTAGTGTAAAATTATACTTCCTCCGTCCACCTTCAGCTAAACGTAGTTTGATTTATATTACAGGTAATGGTGTGCTGGCATGTATGTTTCAGAGTACGAAACGATGACTCACGGGGATCCATCAAGGTGATAATATCGTATTGACTTATTTATGTTTGCGGAAGTATAGGTTTTTATTTTGATGGAATATATAGATATAGGTATTAGCACAATATATATTGTGTGTGTGTACGAACGTTTGTCAATATATATATATATATATATATATATATATATATTGAAGAACGTTTGCTTCAAATAGACGTATCAGATGCCGGTCCGTAATACGAAAGTCCTATGTAATAAGAAGCTTATGTTATGATCTTTGTTTATGTTATTGATCGCAAAATATAAAGCTGTTATGTGTACGTTATTAACAGCAACAGCTACAACAACGGCTACAACAAAACACAACAATACACTATCTTGTAAAACGATTTTGTTGACAAAAGTTATCAACGTTCTGCTTATTACACGTGTCGTAGATTTATCAGACGGTATTTTTCTATTTAATATTATTTTATGTCAACTTGTATAATTTGTGCATAATACAAATAAAAGTAAACGAGATCGGGATATTATACGAACACATACACACACAAACACATACTCACTCACCCACACACACAAACACACACACATACACACTAAAAACTGGCTACACCATTATCATTAACCATGCCCCCCCCCCCCGGTACAAAATACCTATTGTGGGGTTGGATACAGATATTGTAATAATTAATATTTTTCATTTGGTTGGAATATTGTACACTTAACTAAATAATATTTTCATTAGTGGTGTTATTTTTGTATTGATTGCCAATGAGTTGAGCTGTAGCTGAAGAGAAATGCTAGGATGAGTGTCTCATTCAGGTCGCTCAAAGTTATTGACCGATTTAAAGTAACCTTTACTGATGTCACTTAAGAGAGAACTTATGAAACGATAATATTCTTACAGGCAATTGTAAACATTGGAACCCTTCCAGATAAATATTTTGCAGATGAGGTGGTCACAATAGACCCGTCTTCTTTCACTTTCGACACGCCTGCAACCCAAGCCATAGATTAGTCTACAGCCTTAACAGACCTGAAGTGGTTGCTAATTAATGTAACGTTTTGTATTAACTCTGAAGGCGTCGGGTTGCCACGGTAACGACATAACGTGGTATCTGACTGAAGCTTCGATCTGCGGATCCTGATGTTTGAAAGATGGCCAGATATTAATGATACATTATATACACGTCTTAATGTAAAACGTCGCTGCTATGAATCATGCAAAAGCAGCATTCACTATTCATGATTTTATGTGCCAGTGCATTTTTACATGATACTCGCGCGCGCGCGCGCGCACACACATACACAAACACACACAACCACACACACACGCACACTCACGAGACTGATCAGATATCACAGATCTTAGTAGGACACCTAATGCGTACAATTTGTTATGATATACCCCAACAACATTTCACCTATTGTTATAATACACCTTGATTGTGCCAGTGATTATTGACATTCCTGATGAATCTGGGTATTTTTTTAAATTTGCTTTAGAACTAGGGATTCATATTTCCTATAAACTTAATCCTCCAGCAAACGTCTTAAAACGAGTAAATACATTATATCTTAAAAGTAGACATTATGTCGTCCAATTAGAAGTTACATAGCTTTCAGCTCACTTACACACACACACACCACACACACACACACACTAATATATATATATATATATATATATATATATATATATATATATATATATATCCTGAGTATAATTCATTTTTTGGGGACGGTAATGTAATCTTCTTTCCCAAACCAGTTATATTGAGCGTCTACCATACTAGTCAAAGCTAGTTTTATTTGCTAGTCAATCTCTCGGACGTTTCAATAACGTGTACAAGAAGCCAACGTCGTTTGTTCAATGTTTAGTATACCTTCAGTATAATACAAACCTAATCTACCTTTTTACTACAACCCGTAGTGTAAAATTATACTTCCTTCGTCCACCTTCAGCTAAACGTAGTTTGATTTATATTACAGGTAATGGTGTGCTGGCATGTATGTTTCAGAGTACGAAACGATGACTCACTGGGATCCATCAAGGTGATAATATCGTACAGGTTTCTGGAAGTATTGACTTATTTATGTTTGCGGAAGTATAGGTTTTTATTTTGATGGAATATATAGATAATATATATATATATATATATATATATATATATATATATATATATACACACAGTTCTTAATCAAATAATTATCACCATTTATCATGTTGTCTGACAGACGACAATAAATTGTTCATAATGTGTTTCATAAAATATAAGTAAATATTTTATTAGGTAAGAGATGCCTTTAAGCCATCAATAAAATTGATATATGCTACTTAGCCAATTCACTAATTATACTAATGACTTCACTTCATTCAACGGTGAATAGCGACAAAATGCTTAAAGCTACAATATCACGTAATATTCATTATGTTAATAACAATGTGTGCTAATAACTCTGACAATGACATCTGATGCTGCATAATGTAATAATAATATTAATGCTAGTATCTGGTACGCTATTCAGTGTGGTATTAACACCTGTAATAACGTAATAACACATGATACTGTCTACTGTGATAATAACACATGGTACGGTGTATTGTGGTAATAACACGTGAAACATTTTACTGTGTTAACAGTACCTGATACTGTTTACTTGAGTAATAATATCTCATACTACTGTAGTAATAATGCCCTTTACTCTCTAATATAGTAATAATACCTAATACTAGCTATTACTGCAATAATACCTGGTACTGCCTATTGTTGTTATAACACCTAATATTACATATTGTTGTAATTATACCCAATGCTATTTATTATTGCAATAACACCTTGTATTTTCCACTGTATTAATAAAAATGTACTTTTTACTCATAATAAAACAAAATAAAAAGGGAACAAGCACACACACACACACACACACACACACACACACACACACACATACATACATACATACACAGAGAGAGAGGGGAATAACACTCATACCACCTCAGTACAATTCCCATATACAGACCCGTACATATTTATCAAGAGAAAGCGGTAAATAGTTCCTTCAGCCAACTATCAGTCCCGACGAATTATCATGAAAACTGCTAATAACTCTTCTCACTTGGCGCCAATATCCGCTCCACTTTAGAGGAAGTGTATAAAGAGAATTTCTGGCTCGGGTCGTTGGCATCAATGATACTTCAATGGCCCAATCAGTGATACTCACTCATAAAGCGAAAACAAAAACTATGCCGCTCCTCAAAAGGTCGTAACTCAGTGAGGAAAACGTGAGGAATTGTCTTGTTCCACGAAATTCGCCTTTCGCGAACCCAAATCTGTAGAAGGGGGATGGTATTAGATGTGTTTATGTCAGAATGTTATACGTGACTGGTTCTAATTTAGTTATTGATTAAAGGTGTATGGAGTCGACGTTAAGTCATTCTACCTGGAAAATGGCTGCGCGATATTGGGGTGGAGAACTTGACAACATCTCGGTTCTTATCTAAGTAACTCTCACTCACTCACTCACTGTCTGTCTGTCTGTTTGTCTGTTTGTCTCTGACTCACTCACTCTCTCTTCCTCTATCTCGCACTATCTATCTATCTATCTATCTATTTATCTATCTGCCTATCTATCTATCTATCCATCCATCCATCCATCCACCCATCCATCCATCCATCCATCCATCCATCCATCCATCTATCTATCTATATTTGTCTCTCACCCTCTCTCTCACCCCCCCCTCTCTCTCTGTGTGTGTGTGTGTGTGTTGTGTGTGTGTGTGTGTGTGTGTGTGTGTGTGTGTGTGTGTGTGTGTGTGTGTGTGTGTGTGTGTGTGTGTGTGTGTGTGTGTGTGTGTGTGTGTGTGTGTGTGTGTGTGTAATGATTGACACAATCATAAATGGACACCTGATAGAGTGGTGAGCCAAAACACTGACCACATTACTCACAAGGACAAATGAGTAAAGACAAGGTCAAACCGTGTATTTTAAGGATGGTTTGTATAGCCTTAATGATTTGCCACCCGAAGAACAGTCACGTGAGCAAAGTTCTTAAAGCATTACCCTAGTTTAGTAACATTTATAAAAATAATTATTTTATATAATGCGATTACAATAACGTAATCAAATATGATTACGATTACAATGATGCTGAAAATGACGATTACGATTATTATATACCCGAGATCTTGCCATCGATTACAACCGATTAAGATTACCCTTTGTCTGGATTTGAGGTTCTTTGTCAGGATTCTAGGAATACATGGGTCCAGACTGAAGGACTTAACTCCGCCAACATGACTTATATCAAGTGATAGGAAGTACCATGACTAAACATTCATGAAAATGGCGTCGTTCAGGCTTTTTCGGGTTTCAAAGCTTCCATTTGCCCATCATTCTACGGTAATAGCACAGAACCACGGAGAAAAGAAATTATTGTACCGAGATGACGAACCTGAAATGTGATCAAGTTCACATTCATCCTCTCATATATAAGATATATATATATGACCTATATGACCTCTACGAGTAAAGTGTCTGTGGTACACAGTCTATTATTGATACCATCATATGTGATCCATGTCAACAATGGTTTACCAACTTTAGACAAGGTTCACTTTATGAGTTGGTCATCACTAAACCATCCGGTTATAACTTTCTTCTCCCTTTTGGTGTCTGGGTTGGGAAATAGGTTTATAAAACTGTTCGTTTCGATTTTTCTGGAGATTTAGAATCCGAGTTCCGGAATTTATAGCAGCAGCAGCAGCTTTAGATCGGAATAGTATTAATTATCCAAATGTAGCGAGAACCATTGAAGAAAAGCAGTAAATCAAACGGCGCAAAAGGCCATCTCCATTATAACACCAGGGCCGGCAAGATGACGGTCACATGATTGCCTGGTAGTCACGTGACTACAGACAGGCAACTCATTGGTCACAGCTGATTGAACTTCACAAGTCATTCTGGTCAGCATTTTCCGTTTGATTTGATTTAATGTGATAAAAAGTTGCCTTACTGTTAAGACGATATGCATAAAGGACAAAAGAAGACGGTCCATGGACTGGGGACTTTTCAGACATCGAATACGAAAGAGAACTGTTTCTTTGAAAGAGTCTGATTTATTGATGAGGATAGTTGCTTCTTAGACAGATAAGAAGGAGCTAAATTGGTTGAGCAGGAGTGGGGTTTTTTCAGTTCAAAATCCGTTTCAACTTCCACAAACCGACGCTATGACCAACGGTGTCAAATGCGGCCAATGGGTCAATAAAACTAGTATCACAGCTCTGTAATCATCAATATTAACACGTAGAAGAGGAGATTCGGTAATGGAAATAAAAACATTTAGAAGTTCATCGAGATTAGTGTCCAGGTAGGGGGATTTAAAAGAAAAATTCTACATCCGCAGACGTTCACTGAAATATATAATGTTTATAAGCTTCACCGTAACAGAGACAATCTTTGATCGACCATGTTAAGGCAGGCTCCAATTCGTAGGAATTACTAAAGATTTCTCGATGAGTTTAATGACATTTATTTGAGCGGTGTACGAGATTATCCATACGATAGTTACAACTTAACCAGATAGCCTTATTGTTTATAATACTTAATACGCTGAAGCCAAGGGACCCCGCAGGGACTAGGAGCCCGTCAGTTATTTTACTGAGGCACTATAACCGGCGTCCTGGGACTCCAATGATTAAATCAAGTTGGTAAGAGGCGTAGTGATACATATACATATGTATCTATGCATAAATATATTTTCAATTTATATATATATATATATATATATATATATATATATATATATATATATATATATATATATATATATATATATTATTGTAATGTTTATTTAGTGCCTACCATACCATGGTCAGACTGTCAGCTGTGGTGGGGTTTAATATTGATGTACCAGATGGTATCCGAAGTATCTAAAAGTCTAGGAGCCCGACCATGGGTTAGTACGGCTTTGGGATTAAGGCAAGTTGCAGATGTTCTAGAGGAAATGTTTCAAAATGGCGACAATTTATTTGGATCGTCTGTTGAATGAAGTTATCGAACTCTCGGCTGATAAAAGGGAATTGAATCAGGAAGGATGTATCGTTTACAGCGAAAGACGATTTTTACCAAGTTTGAAGGTTCACAAGTTTTCCTAACTGGTTTCATGACATTTGAGTAGACAAAACAAATTTGATGAGGCTAACAACCTACGATCACCGTTGTGTCATCTCTTAGCAAACAGTGGCTCTGCATCACAATAATACGGATGAGTGACTGTGGTAGGGACGGATGGATGGATTATTGTGCTACGTCGGGATAACCGGGCCTTGAACGTGTCACTAAGTACTCTTAACACAGACCACATTAATCATCCGATGCCTGATCTACCACATCGATCTGTACTCTACAGGAAGTAGTGAGTTATCTTTTGTCAGTCGGCGTCAATCGTTTATTACACAAAATTCGGAGCTCGATACGAGCGATTTGGCGAAGATAGAAGGATGTCCTACAACGAAACAATGACACGACATAGACCAGTCGCTATAGATGGAGAGATCTCCGGTTAACAGCTGACAGATCCGGGTTAGGCTTAGAGGAGGAACGTCATGACTTCCCAAATAATAAGAGCACTAAATAAAGTTAGCATCTTCTTGATCCACAACATCACACGTCATCCGGGAAGTTGTACCAATCTGAACTCGTCCATTTCCTAATAGCCATCGTACATCTTCCGATATTTTACCATAATCATATCGATTACGTCGTGTCAGATCAGAGAAGTCGAAGATGGTTCTCCAAGACGCCATAACCTTGGAATAAGGTTTACCCGAGAGAGGTGCGGATTCTCTAGTTTGTATACATGATGTTAGATCTATGATGTAAAATGTATACAAATTCGGTGGAAACCCTTATTTATTAATATAGTCCAGGTTCAGACTCTTCATTTTCAAGGCATCATACCTATAATTATCATCATCATTGTCATCACAAATCGCAAATCATCATCATTATCATCATCATCATCATCTTCAGCATTATCATCTTTCAGATATTTATGTTTCAGTGACCTGATGAATCATCCGAGAAGAAGCCGCGGATAATGTATCGAAAAATTACGAAATGTAACTAAATATAGGGTAGTGGTAACTACAAATCGCGGAACGACTGACGTAGAACGTAGAACATTGTCGGTGATAATTGACTCGTAGATCATCAGATCGTATCCGTCATCGTAAATGTTCTCCTCGCATCAAGCACGTGACCAAAATGACAAAACATAGCCATTACAGTTGCGGGTAATGTCGTCATCTCGCCTGACACAATGTAGTTACAGGATGGATGGATGGATGGATGGCGCAGTTGGCAACCAAACTGTAGAATCGAGGTTCAAATCCGACATTCTCTCTCTCTCTTCTTCTCTGTGTGTGTGTGTGTGTGTGTGTGTGGTGCGTGTGTGTGTGTGTGTGCGTGTGTGTGTGTGTGTGTGTGAGGGATGTTTCATGCTTCACACCGTCTAATTACCTTTTTGCCGGCCGTACTCGTCCTTTGGCTTATTATCTCTAAAAAATGGCCGTAAAACAACAAGATCTTCACATTGTCTACTCCGGAGTTACCCAGGTAGATTGTGGTACGAGATGGTGCGATGGTAATGTGATGAATTAAAAAATCGTCAGTATCATGTTTATGAATGTACTTGTCCTTGCGTTACGGGATATATTATCTAGCCCTTGGTACAGCGTTTTGTTAAGACTAAAGCCCACTAGAGACATTGCTTCGGGTAGTCTGCGCGAGAATTTGTCGTGTACGCTTATCATAAAACTAGAAACTTCGAGTTCGAGTCTTATTATTAGGGTTAGATGTTTGGCGAAAATCTTTCAACCTGCACTCAGTCCAATCAGGGTCCACCTACCCCAGTCCAATCATGCTCCGCCTAGCCCAGTCCAATCAGGCTCCGCCTACCCAAGTCCAATCATATAATAAAGTCCAGTTATCCTTCGCATATGTTAGTCCACCATGTTTATACATTTCTCGTACAATTCAGACTACACATATCTGATCCCACTTCGCCTCCACTCGGTCCATTTAAACTCTACACACTTCAATCTACCCAGTTTCCACATACCCGAGTCCATTCAACATCCACATACGTCGGTCTACCCAGTCTCCACAAACCTGGGTCCACTGAACCTCCAGATGCCTCAGTTTACCCAATCATCGAATTTCTCAGCCCATTCATCCCAAATATATCCCAGTCCACTCAGTCCATTAAACTAGATATCGCTATCCGGCAATAGTAAGAATAGTAAATGCGTTTGATCAGTGTATTTCACCTTCGCTTTGTATCCTCCATGGGGGGTTGGGAAAGTACGGGAATACAAAAGGTAGTCTAGATAAACAATGCCACTTTTTTTAGTAATGACTGACTGCTGGAACATGCACACAATAACGCACTGTACACACATACAATAACACACTGTACACACACAATAACATACCGTGTTAACACAATAATAAAGCTGTCGAATAAATTAATAGCGAATCAATAAATAAAATGCGCCTTTTTATTGTTGATCTTCAGACAATTGTCCCGCTTCGTATCAACTACGATATGAAATGGATCAATATTACAGAGCCTAATAAAACATGCACTAATATTATAGACAGTCGTATCAAACGTTTGTTATCAGTTTCGATGTCGCAAATATTTAGAAAGATGATGTTAGAATGGCCGATTACCATGGTTGATATTGTCAGGGCTAAGTGTGGTGCGATTTAATGGAAGGCATTATTACTAAAGGACATGGCACAAAAGGGCAATACCACCGAGTTTCGAATAACCGAAGGACGTTATCAATAAAGGTCACGGCGTAGAGGGACAATATCATTTAGGGCCATGCGACAGAGGGACATTATCACTAAATGTTGCGGCATAGAAGCACGACGCGACAAAGTCGTATCGCAAAATGAATGGAGCCCGGAAAGAACAAAATAAAAAGGTCACATCGCAAAATGTCAATAGTGTTAACAGGGATGTCACAGTAGAACAATCTGACGTAAATGTCACATTACAAAACAACACTTTCTCTGATAGACCTCACTATAGTCTACTATACTGTACACCTTCGGTTACTAGAATTGAATCGGACTATTACCTTCATCCGGGTATCTCATATCCACAGGGCGATGGCACTTCGACCGCATGTACCACGTGCGACCGACGCTTATGGTAAACAAAGCAATCGTGCACGCGCGCACACACGCACGCATGCGCTGACAAAAGGTGTGGTAAACATTACGATATTTCAAAGAATCGTATAATAAGGGAACAATAACATAAACGATTATGCCTAAGGTTAGGAAGAGTCGCAAGGCTCAAAAAGGACTATATCACAAAGGGTGTACATCAGAATGAATCCTCTGGCAAAAGGTCTATACCACAAAAGGGTAAAACCAAAGGGGGCGGTATACCAAAATGTCTTATTCTAGGTGGCAAAGGGTCACACAGGCACAAAACATCACAAAGCTGGCAAAGGGTCAACTCGCGGAAGGTCAGTATAACAATGGCCCATATTAAAAGGGGACGATTAAAAAGGCAACACCACGAACTATCGCACAGCTGACACGACAAAAGCAGTTAGAGGAAGATAGCTATCAGTGACATATCAGTGACATATCAGGTGACATATAAGTGACATAAATAAATAAGAATATTTATTACCAGGAAGTAATAAATAATAGGCGATAAATAATTGACGAATAATCTTCAATATGTGTTACGCTTTAGATCGAAATCAGCTCTTTGCCCTTCCAATAACACGCTAACTGTCAGCCTCGTGGTGGTGGGGGGGGGGAAGCTCGTGGGTAGCCATTTTGTATTGATTGTGGTTGTCTCGAGGTGGGTTCGATCAAAACCGAAAGTTTTCCCACTAAAATCATAACAGATCATTTGCAGAATGTTCGACCCCCTCGACCGGCGATGGTCTTCCTCACCCCCCCCCCCCCACAGACCTAACTCAACTTCCATGAGGAACGCGGTCTTTCGTGCCCCGATGGTGAAAATACAGCCAAAATATTGGAATCGAACCCGCGGCCATCGCTACCGTTCACCACTTGTTTTGTATCGGCCAGGAAGCTGGTCTTCTCAGGCGTACGTACGTATGCGCCAATCCGGCCGAACAGCAATCCAGAACGCCACCAGTCCGTCGTCTCTCTCTAATTAATAGCATTATTCGCTCGACCGTGCGTGTACCAGTCACGCTCCACTTACCAGACAGTTGGTGTCCATTGGAGGAACCATTACGGGAGAGGGGATCATTGTCTATACAGCAGAAGCCGTGATCGTTTTATGGCCAATACAACTCGGCAGCCATCAACCGACATGACCTTCAGTGGGACAAAGGTCATTGATCAGTAGCTCGTTACTGTCGTAGGCTATGACGTGGAACACTTTGTGTCCAGTTTCGGCCGCGTTATTTTATCCCAGAGCCGAGATGCTTGGCCAGCTTTATCCCAGCGGATCTACAACCCTTTGACGGGGGGGGGGGGGGGAGGTAGGGGGGATGCTCGTCTTTTAAGGTTTCACGTTCCGACTAGACGTTTTTGTTCGTGGTCACCAAAAAGGCAATGTTTACCTTATTGTTGTCTGGATACAGTTGTCATCTGTGTGTGTGTACGCGCGCGCGTGTATATGCGCGTGTGCTTGTGCGCGTGTGTGAGCGGTTCAGAATCAGACAGACGGACAGATCGACGATCTATTAGGGAGAGAGAGAGAGAGGGAGGGAGAGAGAGGTAGGGATGGGGAGAGGGAGAGAGAGAGGAAGGGAGGGAGAGAGAGAGAGAGCCTTTTATATTCCTGTCCTCCTTGTCTTCTCTCGCTATTGATACTTTTATCTGTTAAAGTGGTGATGTACTAAAATAAAAGAATTAACTTATTGTTCCTCTGTCACTGAGTCAGATGAGAGATACTGAAGTAAAGAGAGTCACTTCTATCATACTCTACTAGAATACTCCGAAATGTGTTTGTGCTTGCTCGATATGACCGTTTTATTAATTTAAAAAATACACACACACGCACGCACGCACGCACACACACACACATACACACACACACACACACATATATATATATATATATATATATATATATATATATATATACTCACTCTCACTTACTCCCTGTCTGACTCTTATGGACACTCACTCGCCTACTCAGTTATCCAACACCACATACACAGATACTTTCGCCCGCCTCCCTCCCCCCCCATTTGGTGGGTATCCTAGCCATCTATATGATTTATTAACAGGTGGGTTACCTGTGACGGGTCCACTACACGTAGATACAGAGACCGGATGAAACATCATCGAATAATCAATGAAGCTCAACCGGTGTCCATATAATGTTCGGCTTTTGACGGTGGCGACGCCTAGTAGCAAGAGAATAGTTTAATTAAAAAGGGAAGTAGACTGACACGTGTCTCCAAACCGGCAACAAACAAACAAACAGGTAAACAGGGTGACGTGGAAAAACAAGTCGACAATATATTTGGAGAAAAGGTATATAAATGTATTAAAATGGATTTAAGTGAGTGAGTGAGTGAGTGAGTGAGTGAGTGAGTGAGTGAGTGAGTGAGTGAGTGAGTGAGTGAGTGAGTGAGTGAGTGAGTGAGTGAGTGAGTGAGTGAGTGAGTGAGTGAGTGAGTGATCACAGTAAATTAGCGTAGCAATGTAGGAAGTACGAAGTTCTGGTTTCAATTCTGGGTTCGATTTAATCGTTTATAGCCAAATAACTCTAGATTAATTGGACTCTATTAACACGTCAACTAAGCCACTCTTCCAGTATTTCCTCAAATATTTTTAAACGAAGAATTTATTGATAATTTATTTCAATTGATAAATTCCTCTTATACACACACCTACACACACATACATACACACAAACAAACACACAGATAGACAGGCAGACAGGATTAATACATTGATACCACAGACGGCCGATGGTGAGGATTAACAGACACTCACCTGGCATTTTAATCTTCAACATATCATTGCTCTTAAGTATCACAGATTACAGCTGTCATCTGTGACACCTGTAACTAGGTATTCAGAACTCCAGAACACCTGCAATCAGAACTTGCTAACTCCACGACACCTGTAACCAGCTGTCTGCCATATCAGCGATGCTCACAGTCAGCTGCTACCAACTTGATGACGAACTGTATTCAACTGTTCCTCATTAGACGTCCTCAATAAACCCCGCTTCTGTTGACTTTATGACACCTGTAATTGGCTGTTCGTAATAAAAAACCTCTATAATAAGGCGTACCTAGCTCCACGGTACTCGTCATCAGCTGTTACTAACTCAATGATACCTGTCTTCAACTGTTCCTCTGTCTACAGGCAGTCTGTGAGGGATGACATCACGATAAACTATGTGATTACACCTGACAAACACACCTGTATGTAATCAGTAATCAGCAGCCAGTCTAAACCTCGTAATCCCTAGAAAACGTCTATCTCTCTCTCTCTCTCTCTCTCTCTCTCTCTCTCTCTCTCGCTCGCTCTCTGGTCCTCAGCATCCAATGTCCGACTATTTCCCTCAACAATCCCGATCGATACGGTCGAGTTGTGTCAAAGATCTGGCGGGGGGGTCGTTGTAGATGTAGCACACCTAATGATGTCACCAGAGCCAACCAATCTCTGTGGTTGTCCTGCAAGGGGAAATGACGTCACGCTCGCTGACTACGAGAGAGCGGTTATTAAGAGCGACAATTGACACTTTAAGCTTTGATCCAATTATGCCGATGACAGTAATGTGACAATTTGATTAGGTGACAATGTTTTATGTTTTCATTATGATGCCGCAAAGGTGTGACCTGTGTCACTGTCATTATGACACCGTATCGACATAATAAAATCATAAAGCAACGCCACGATATTGAGATATTGTGGACATTTGATTATGGCGACTTTTGGAGTTGGAGTCTACTGGGAGTAGATTATTTTGAGAATGGGGTCTATTGGAAGTGGATGTGCGTGTGTGTGTATGCGTGTGTGCGAGTGGGTGGGTGTGTGCGTGTGTAAATGTTAATATTGCTATTTTACGGTCACGTTTGTGCACAAGGTAGGCTAAATGGGCCGAGCGACCTACTAAGGTAATGAGGCGGAGTGAAAGATGAAACGCCCTTCTGATATAACCCGGTCGGGGTTTGAACCTAGGTGCTATAGACATGTTGTCAACCGCGTTACCAGTTAGACCATGGAGACGTATATATATATATATCATTGCCTGTCTGCCTGCCTGGCTGCCTGTTTGTTTGTCTGTATGTCTGTCAGTTTGTGTACCTGTATACTACAGAATATATACCGTATATACTATGTATATACTACTTGGATTTTGCGACTGTCATCATAATTTTATAATACTATCATCTTCATCTTGATGATGATTACTATACGAGTGTCAGCCAAGACTCTTTACCTAGCACCTAAAATATTAATTATGAAAATCCAATTATTATTATTATTATTATTAGTAGTAGTAGTAGTAGTAGTAGTAGTAGTAGTTATTATTATTATTATTATTATTATTATTATTATTATTATTATTATTATTATTATTATTGTATTGCTGCTGCTGTTGTTGTTGTTGTTGGCAAGTCAGCTGCCGTGTACCAAACGCTTTATAAAATAATATGTGTGGGTTTTTATTAGTGTGTCCATGCATATGTGCATGTCTGTGTGATGATATGTGTCTGTGTGATTGTGTATGTCTGTATGTTAGTGTATGTCTATGTGATGGTGTATGTCTTTGTGATGGTGTATATATGTGTGATGGTGTATGTCCGTGTGATGGTGCATGTCTGTGTGATGATGTATGGTTGTGTGATGATGTATGTCTGTGTGATGGTGTATATCTGTGTGATGGTGTATGTCTGTGTGATGGTGTATGTATGTGTGGTGGTGTATGTCTGTGTGATGATGTATATCTGTATGATGGTACAAGTTCTAAGCACAATTAATCTGGATCTGAATCTCACCAGTCATCAAATCGTAGTATAACAAAACCTAAAATGAAACCCATGATCCACACTCGCGGTGTCGGGAATGTAACATCCTCTAGTCAGGTTTGTCGACGGCGGTAGGAATTGATCACTTAAATACCTAATTAGACGTAGTTATTGGTAAGCCATAACCGCCCAAAGGGTAATGCGACGTCTTGAAAGATGAAACACCCTTCTAACATAACCTGGATGCGGTTTAGGTTTTGTTGTTCAGAGAGAATCCCCAGGCTGTCGCTTAATCAGCACAGCCTCTATGTTCGAGTGGTTAAGAAACCTCCTCCCCCACCACTCACAGGGGAGTAGTACGGAAAGATGGAGCCGAAATACCCTGAGGGTGGTCACTGCCAGAGTGTTTTACGTCCCCCTTTATTTTAAATAATCAATGGAGACAGCAGCGCCATTTAACGTGGTCAGCCACCCACGATGTAGTGAGCCGAGAAATTAATCCCTGGAAAGTTTCGACCTCTTACGGGGTTCGAACCTGTGACCGTTGGCACCAAGTGCCAGGTGCTTAACCACTAGGCCACCGGAGCTCACTAGGACACGGTTTGAACCGAGGTGCTATATATATATGTGGTGAACTTCATTACTAGCTAAGCCATGGAGATGCCCCTTGCACTTACCATGAAGTAAACTGTAATGACGTCATGGATATGGTGATAGCAAAAACTATACATTACTCTGAAATTGTCACGTATACAAGGTATATGGATAACAAAAATCAAAAAATAAATGTTTATGACCAAACTATAATTAGCCTTGAAACTTCTCCTTCTCAATAACCAATGATATATATATATATATATATATATATATATATATATATATATATATATATATATATATATATATACACACACACACACACAATTAAATTGATGCATTTTTAAGTGTATATGCCCATCGATATCAGCCCGCAACATGCTAATGCTACTCTCTGCGCATGCGCTGTGAATATTGTCTATTGAAAACTCACTTTGTTTATTCCATCCATAAAGCTTCCAGTTCTTCGCCAATACGCTAGGCGTCAGCACCAGTCACCGATGTGGCTGGATATTAAGGGCCAAATAATTTTTATCTCCATGAAAAATGAGGGAAATTATCGTCCGAAACTCCGGCTAGGTCGATAGAGATGTGACAAGGAATAGTCAGAATATGCAGAACATTTTCCAAAAGCTAATCATCTTGACTAAAGCTCATTTTGAATGGTTTTCTTTATTGACATGTTCTGTTTATACATATTTATTAAGCTTCTCGACAAAGCTGACTTTGGGTTGATCTTTAATTTTGTCTGCCAAGACGGCATGGAACCGGACAGGGGATTATGGATCGTTCTGACGGATCCAGAAAAAAATTAATGTTCTATAAATGTCACTTTAATTACGGCTGGGGATAAGATAACTATCACAGCATAAGGTGAGGACTTTCAACGTGATGTGGGTACTCATCTGTTTTACTGTGTGTGTGTGTGTGTGTGTTGTGTTGTTGTGTGTGTGTGTGTGTGTGTGTGTGTGTGTGTGTGTGTGTGTGTGTGTGTGTGTGTGTGTGTGTGGCGCGTATATGCGTGCGTTAGGATATATATCTTTGGCCTCTTGGGTAGAGCGTGAGTCTATTTACCTATGGCTATGGTCGTTCTGTGTGGGTAAACCAAAATAGCGTGATAGTTTCCGTACTGTTAAAATGTTAACATTTTCAAACCAGATCTTATGTCTGCTATTCAAACTCTTTTTATAATAATAATAATAATAATAATAATAATAATAATAATAATAATAATAATAAAACAATAGTCTTAATGATGTTTCTAGTAAGCCTTTACGGAAAATAGATATTAGTAAACTATCATACAACAGACATACTCATACAACAGAAAGTATACAAGACAAATGTCTTGACTGAGTTAGATCTGATTTCTTTAGAGAAAGTCAGTTTATTAGAAGTGAAGTTTTCGTCCTTTAATATTCACCGATCACGGAAGTAGACATTTGACGATCGACTGGAGAGGATTATATGTTTTGATTTGTATCTCAATGACACGCGGCTGCCTGTTTCACTTAATACTACGGATGGAGCTAACGTGTTACCCTCTTTTTAGACTATTTCATTGCTGACATTGAGTTATGGATGGCCGCAAGTCTTCTGGAAACCGACGATAAAATGCTGATGAAAAAAAAGCAAACCAAATTATTTATTACTCTCTGGTCAAATTGGATTATCTTCGCCAATGTCCACACAACAGCACAGTACAATTTGAGAACATCGCTGAAAATGTTTGCCTACACTGCCTCTTCGACGGGGGGTCATCTGTGTTGTTGAGTAATGATCGCCTTACCCTTTACCTGCTTCATCTGTACGAACCTCACCATCAGCTTACGTAGTAGGCATGTCATCTCGGGAAGCAAATAACTAACACGCGTTTCATCTACCTGGAAGAGTTCGTTGAAATCATTCATATCAATCAGAATGAAATTGAAAAAGAGCAGGGTGACTGCTGAAGTATGTCCCCGAAGCTTTATACTGTGTGAGCACACGCTCACCAACACACAGGAGAGAGAGAGGGGGGGGGGGCTGAGAGTTGGGCAGTGTTTTATACTTGCATGTGCTTAACATCCGTAGATACTTCAAACTCCTTCAAAGTCTCTCTTCTCTACACAGTGTGATCAAAATGGAAATAAATATCCACAAAGGAGTCATCCACAGATTCAGAGAGCATCTTCATACCCGTCAGCACACAGTTTTTCAAGGTGACAGATGCCGCCAATGTTGAATTCAGTTGACTGTTTCTCTTTGACACGGGTCAGCACAGAGTTTTGCGAGCCGACCATCACATTGCAGTTGTCACTTGCAAAACTACACACAACATTCTGCCACGGAATCTCGAGGCCCTTCAGCGAGTCATCCAATACATTGAACGTCTTTTCGCTGATGATGTAATTGCAGATGGGCATGTCCAGGATTGTGGTCTTTGCGGCTGTTGGAATGTTCGTGTTGCAGAGAACGAAGTCTATGATAGTGTAAAAAACGAGCCAGTTTTACATCGCTCGACATCTGGCGTGGTCATCTTCCGCTTTTATCGGAATGATTTGGCAATGTTTATGTTTGGAAACATTACCTTTACCAAGTCGGTGAAGTGATCAGCTACGGACACTGAGATGGTAAGCTCTGCCACAAACTGTGCAAAGAGTACCTTTGAAGAGTACATATAAATATCTATTGTCAAACTCAAAAATAATCTTCCGTTTTCAAATTTCAATAACTATGAACTTCTAGATTTATTTCAATACGTCTTACTAGTTCAGATTCAAAAATTGAATGCGGCATAACTCTTGCCGGAAGTCTCGTGCGATCTCGTATAGTCTGGCACACAGCTGAACAAGGTGATGTTGGTAAAGAAAAAGTCGGATGATTGATGCCATGTAGCGAGACTTGCACGTTTGTTGCTCGTAGCCCGCGTATCTGGTACGCCGTCAAATCAGTACGCATTTAGCACCATGTTTCGTAAGTATACATAATAGCGGTTAAACAATTAGAAAACTGTATGTTTTTAAACTACGCCCGTAGTTTTATTAAGAAAACCGTAACGACTACGGCTAAACCGTAGTACTTGACAGGTCTGATATTATTATTATTATTATTATTATTATTATTATTATTATTATTATTATTATTATTTCTACCACCACCACCAGCAGCAATATTATTTCTATTCTTGAAAATGAACTGCTTTCAAATTCAATAATATTAAAATAAGAATTGAAGGTTCGTGTAATAGACCGATCCAGGCGAAATGCGTTGCATCGGTTATCAACTACGGTCTCGGGTTATAAACAGCTATGGACTGTATGGCGCCAGTTGTTGATCAGGAGATGGCAACTTTTCACTAACGATAAAAATCTTTCAGCAAATTATTTCTTATTACACGGAGACTGAGACTAGTATTTCAGCTGGATTCAAAGGATTTAACACAATATTTATCAGGATATAACCCAATGATTGAGCAGACCGATCTTTCCAGATGAATGACACAGCTAATCCTTCGTTATTCATGTTGATTTTTTGCACGAGCTTCAATGGATTAAATAAATGATTTTAAAATTCAACTTTTAGCTGAATGTAAATTGATTTTAACGAAGATTGTTTTAAATATTTAATGTAGATGTAAAGGGTAATTTGCAAGTTTTGGAAATATTATTTTTACTTGTACCTGGGAACCAATCATATATGTATCACCTGTGTATTATTAAATAAAAGAATGTTATTACATTAGAGTATTAACACCCTTGACATTTACATGTAGTAAACATTGCACGAACGGCTGATTCAGAAAATAAAAAGTTCACTTTCAATACAAGATATTATGCATAAATACCAATGTTACAGTAATAGGAATCACTCATTGAATTATAATCTAAGTGATCATTGATTTTATCCATTCACATCGTCATGTCAGATGGCAAAGGTTCTACAAAAAATAAGTTTGAACTAGACCGACCGGACCATGACAGCCAGACAAATCGCGCTGAACGTTACTTGGTTTAGTGACATCTATTAGATGAAGTCTATACGATTCCTATTAAATGCAAAATTATGATCTGGAGATCACATACCCTTAATGGAATATAAATAAAATCCAAATATAGCTGGTAAATAGCCTATATACATCTTTTCGGTAAGACATTTATCGGCGACTATACGCGTAAATCGCCATGCAACACAATGATTCTTAGACTTTTAACCCGAGAGCGTAGTGTGAAATTCACCTGCATGGTGGCGCCAGGGGTGATTGAATGGGTCGATTGTTAATCCTCTTTAATCAAACAAGAAACGTTATGATATAATAAAGGTAATCCGATCATAACGTCGTATACATAATCTGGTTTTTAGGCAGTTGACTTGGGACAAACATTTTGAGTGAGGTTCACAATAAGAGTGACACCTAACTTCACGTTGTATTTATTATTTTATCCTATGTGTCAGTGCCTCCTCCCGTGTGAGGTTCCCAATAAGAGTGACACCTAACCTCACGTTGTGTTTATGTATTTTATCCTATGTGTCAGTGCCTCCTCCCGTGTGAGGTTCCCAATAAGAGTGACACCTAACTTCACGTTGTATTTATGTATTTTATCCTATGCGTCAGTGCCTCCTCCCGTGTGAGGTTCCCAATAAGAGTGACACCTAACTTCACGTTGTATTTATGTATTTTATCCTATGCGTCAGTGCCTCCTCCCGTGTGAGGTTCCCAATAAGAGTGACACCTAACTTCACGTTGTGTTTATGTATTTTATCCTATGCGTCAGAGCCAATCCCCTCCCCCCCCGCGTGTATGTGTTCTGTTTTAGAAAAGAGAGCGCTATATCCTCCTACACGCCGAAATAGGGCGCTAGTAGGAAGTCATACCGTTGTTGTTGTTAAACTCTACTGAGTTAACCCTTTGTATGAGTGTCAGAGTTTATAATTTAGTAAGAATTCTGAAAGTTCGACACTTTCCTTATAAAATGGTAGCTGGTGGTCGTAGCTAATTTAGGCATTTTCGAGCGATGGATATGCATAATTTATGACACGTAAACTCATCTCTAATATAATTTACTACGCCACACATATGTGTCGTGACTTTAACGCAGATCCCAGCTTGGTTAGGCACGTTGATTCACTTAACCTAGATAAAGTGATTGTGAAAAAAGGTCTCCCCAAAACAATCGTGTCAGAACACAACAAACACGAGAGTATTTGAACGAATAAGCGGAAGTGTAAACAAAATTATCTCTTATAGTAAAGGCGTATTCTGTGAATGAATATTTATTTATAAAAGTAATACTCTTTAGGCAAACAGCATTCACTCCAGCAAATAATGAACTGCCAAGGTTTCTTACTCAAAGTATCTCAACCGGAACCGGCCCACTGTTTCCCAATCCGGTATTGGTGCATGTGCACACCGATAGAAACGATCTCTCGCTCGCACGTTCTCCTTTGTTATTTAAGATATCCGACCGTGGGCTAAAATATCGATTTCGGTTACCAAGCCGAGACGTCACACCTGTTTCTCGGACACACCTGTTGATTCTTCTATGATCTTGTCTGTTAAGAGTAATCACGGTTGATATCGATCGCTTAATCATAATTTGGTAGTCTTTATCGTCCAGCATAAAAAATCGATTGAGTATCTAAATTATAGAAAAATCATGTATTATCTTTGTTGTTGTTGTTATTATTATTATTATTACTTAATTTTTATTTTTATTATTACTTAATTTTTATTAATAATAATAATAATAATAATAATAATAGAGTAAATAGTAGTAGTAGTAGTGACAAATAGCATCACATCTTCCTCCTCATCATCATCATAAATAATATTCCTTTGTTAACTTTTCAAAAAACATTATCTTTGAAACTTCCAATGTTGATTGTTACTTGTACGAATGTTAATTTGTTAATTTAATTAACTGGGTCAAACATTTGCAGCTTTATTGTTGACAGTGAATGTTTTTATATATTTCCGGTCTGTCTTTTAAAAGAACGATATATGACCATTTGTACGAAGTATGTGGAAAAACAATGAGTAATTCTCAAAACTGAATGTAGCTTCTGGGTGATAAATGACAATATTATGTGCTAAATGAGAGAGCGACCGAGTGAGAGAGAGAGAGAGAGAGAGAGAGAGAGAGTGAGCGAGACCGAGTGAGAGAGAGAGAGAGAGAGAGAGAGAAGAGAGAGAGGAGGAGAGAGAGAGAGAGAGAGAGAGAGAGAGAGAGAGAGAGAGAGAGAGAGAGAGAGAGAGAGAGAGAGAGCGACCGAGAGAGAGAGAGAGAGAGAGAGAGAGAGAGACGAGTGAGAGGAGAGAGAGAGAGAGAGAGAGAGAGAGAGAGAGGAGAGAGAGAGAGAGAGTGAGCGAGCGACCGAGTGAAAGCGAAAGTTTCCATCAACCGGTCTATTTATCTCGACATATTAAAGTGCAAGGATTGTGTACTTAGGGTCTACATTAGGGTGTATATGCATGCACGCGCGCGTATATATATATATATATATATATATATATATATATATAATGCCAGGGAGTTGTTATTATAGTGATATAATAAAGTGTGTATGTTAACTGCGATATATCACGAGATATGGGTAACGTTTTTTGAGACTAGTAAAGAAGGTACCACACCCATCGTTGTCACATTACGTATTACGGTCACGTCACACGTCATACAGTCATATTACTCATCCCTCATCTGGCAGTCATAATACACGTACGGTCATTTCGTCTAGCATACAGTCATGTTAGCTCTCATACGGTCATGCTAGCTATCATACAGTCCTATTAGCTATCATACAGTCATATTAGCTATCAAACAGTCATGTTAGTTAACATATAGTCATGTTAGGTATCATACAGTCATATTAGCTAGCAAACAGTCATGTTAGCTATCAAACAGTCATGTTAGCTATCATACAGTCATGCTAGCTAGCATACGGTCATGTTAGCTATCATAGTCATGTTAGCTATTATACAGTCATGTTAGCTATCATACAGTCATGTTAGCTAACATAAAATCATGGCACACAATATGAAGTCACATATTATTTAATTCCCTTTTTTCATTCAAATCTGAAAGAACCATGATCAACTTAAAAACTTAGTTTCATGCAATTTTAGGCAGCTATTTAGGCACACACACAAACACACACACACACATATATATATATATTCCCTTCGTTAAAATTGTCCACTTTGTTGGAAAACTTCCAGAAATATCTCGAATACTCCATACTTACTACGGAAGTTGAGGTTGTAGAGAGAGGTACTGCAGTATTTTCAATCTTACGATACACTCTTCTGTTCTCACGCTACTAAATTAGCATGATTATCTCCGACATAGTCAATGTTCGTGACATGATTAACAAATGTTCACGAACTAAATGGTCGGTTTGCATGATTCGAGTTCCCGTCGATCAGCTTTAGACGAAAAAAGAGTTTGTATAAAGTGCTTTTTTTTTTAGTTCGTGACTTTGTATGTTTTGGTTTTACATTCCGCCCTGAAAACAAATCAACGAATCAGTGTTTATGATTCGTGTATGCAGCAATATTGCGGCACGTATTCCCTCTGAGTTCCTGGTGTTTATGGTTTGTTTAGCCACTGTTTATATGTTCTTTATCCGCAGTTCATTGCCGGAGCTTCCTTGGTGTTTATGAATTGCGTAAACTGTGTTTATGGTTTATATGTTCGCTGTTTATTATCTGGTTTCCTGGTGTTTATGATTACGTAGCCACTGTTTATGGTTCCTATGTTCGTCCTTCATTATTTGGGTTCCTGGTGTTTATGACTATGTAGCCACTGTTTATGGTTCCTATGTTCGTCCTTCATTATTTGGGTTCCTGGTGTTTATGATTACGTAGCCACTGTTTATGGTTCCTATGTTCGTCCTTCATTATTTGGGTTCCTGGTGTTTATGATTATGTAGCCACTGTTTATGGTTCCTATGTTCGTCCTTCATTATTTGGGTTCTTGGTGTTTATGGTTATGTAGCCACTGTTTATGGTTCCTATGTTCGCCCTTTATTATCTGGGTTCCTATTGTTTATGGTTATGTAGCCAGTTTTTATGGTTCCTATGTTCGCCCTTTACTGTCCATATTTCGGATGTTTGTGGTTTATAGAGCCACTATATATTGTGAAAAGATACACCCAATTATGCCCCTTTTAAGTACAGTAAGGACAATTAATACTGTTACCATAGTAACTGCTGTTAGCATAGGTCACTCGGTAAAGTTTTATAGCACAATGTACGAATATTAGCATTTACTGCATCCGTCTAAACACTTCATCCAGAACGATACGTCCAGTCCAGACAAGCGTTCTTTACAGCCGAGTACATCGGTGAACACACGTCGGTGGATTCGACGCCCGTACCTCCCGTCTTCCGGTTCGACATCTCGCCGACTGAGCCACGCTGCCAAAAGGCTGAAGGCTAACGGAGCTCGTCTCGGAAACATTTTGGCGAAGATTCAGAAGATAATTGTCCGAGATAAAGTGACGTTGTCCATGTGCGTATCGTTGTCTGTTTGATGTACCTGATTCTTCTCTAACAGGTCCGTTATCCCGTGTCCTTGTGTGTCTGACATTTATAAATGTCACGTTTTGTGTGCAGATCGAGCGCCATTTGGTTTCTATTACCGGACACGGATGACCAGATATATACATTTACATAACATATAGCACAACTGGAGAAATCCTGTCGTAGCTGAGTTCGTAGAGTGTACAGTCACTTTAATTGTTTTGCTACTCAGTCTACACATATATCATTCTACTCAGATTACACATATATTGACCCATATATATATATATATATATATATATATATATATATATATATATATATATATATATGGGCAAATAAAAACGTTTAAGATGTGATAGAGAGAGGGGGGGGAGAAGAGGGATATATATATATATATATATATATATATATATATATATATAAGAGAGAGAGAGAGAGAGAGAGAGAGAGAGAGAGATGGGTGGGGGAGACTTTCCAATATTTACTATCACCACCAAAAGGGCATCTTACTTAGATTGTGCACCTCGAATGAGACAATGTAAATAACAAAGTTGATCTCAGCTTCATCTTCACGGAGATAATTAACATTTACAAACCTTCTCGGTGTTTTGGTATTCAAACACGTCACAGGATTGTCACAGATATGACCCCAAAAAACTGTCAAAACTTATCCGAAATATATCTCATTCTAAAAATGTGAAATTTATTCAATACATTTCACATTTTTGGAAGTCGCGATGTTATATCGTGACTTGAATAAGTCTATCTGGAACAATATGGCCAAATAGTAGGGTTTTGAACCAGAAAGCGGGACTTCGTCGTTTCGAATCCGATAACTGTAACCTTGATTCGCTGCGGGGTTAACGATTGAGTCGGCTACAAATCGGCAGCTGATTGGTTCAGATGGATTATCATCGATCACGTGACTAGAAGTGACGGCTAAATGCTGTATCCACCCAGGAAAGTGGAAGCTAGCAACGAATTGTATTTGTCCTTTTAGAAAACGGGTCCTGATCAGACTCTAAATCCTTAGTCCCGTTCATAATGTCGGTAATCTGACACAAAAGGACAAAGTCTAAAATCCTTAGTCTTATAACTTTCGTGTAAAATCCTTAGTCTTATAACTTTCGTGTAAAATCCTTAGTTTTAGCTAAAATGTAAAGCACTTAAACCTAACTCTGATTTGAAATCCTATGGTAGGATTCTTATTGAGCGTGGAGTAAAATCTTTATTAATTATGATCTTCACATTAGTGTAATGCCATACCCTTGGGTAAAATTTGAAGTCCTAACTCTAGCTTAAACAATCTAAAATCATAATTCTAATATCAGATTTTTCACCCAATCCGTACTCCAAAAATCTTCTAATAAATAACAATAAATATGGTCAATAAAGGAATATTACTCTTTAATTACATATAAGCACGTCTCTCGGGGGACCCAAGCACCCCCCCCCCCCTTCCCCCCGGGCCGAAACACGCACGGCATCACTCTTAATGTGCCACAGCAGAAGATTAATTGTTACATCTCTAGCGCCAAAATGTACCGAGAAAAACTCGGCAAAAAATCGAAAACCGCTCACCCGGTGTGACCCGAACGTTAGATGAGACCGGCGCGCATGCGCGTTCGTCGAACCGTGACTAGCCGAGGCAAGGCTCTCGCTGTGCATGAACTAATATCGACTTCGAGGCAAACTGCTAGCAAAATAACACATATTCTGTCCGTATCTGGCTAGCTATCTCTCTCTCTCTCCGGTTGTTTTGGATGGTCATTTCTACCGAGACGGGTAGATCCTTGGGAGGTTTGTTGCGCGGAACTGGATGATAAATGTGGATATCTAGAAGTGTGGATTCGATTTCGGATTGGTTGACACGGGAGTCGAACTCGGATAGGAATATCTCGTGATCGTGTGGCGGATGTTGGTGATGAAGTCTCCCGTTATTAGCGTCCTATTGGTGATGTTCGTGTCTCGTCAGCACTGGCTAATGTGTTGTTATGGTAGGTAGATTGTTCGTTGGCAGAGTAGTGCCATTTGGTGTAGGATCTAGTCACAAACGCACGTGTGTATGCATGCGCACATGCAGAAACACGCATACATGGACGCGAGCACACACACAACACACACATACACACAGACAAATAAATACATGTATTTTTTATATAATATATATATATATATATATATATATATATATATATATATATATATAATGATTATATATGTTATATAATATATATATATATATATATATATATATATATAACTAGGGATTGTACTATTGTTATAATGATGATAATGATGTTGGATGTTGATGATGTCGATTATGTCGATCATCATCATCATCATCAACATTATCAAGTATGGTTGCTATTATTGTACTCATATGTTAACATTATTACCAAGGTCACCTCGGTCATGACACTATGATTATCATTATCCATATCATAGTCATGCTTTTTAATCAACTTGATTGTGACATTGACCCACTACACAAACACACACACACGTGTTTGTTTGTGTGTGTGGTGTGTGTGTGTGTGTTTTATGATACATATAGAGGTACAGATCATCAACATATCTAAACATCCTTCGAGACCTACCTCCATAAATATAAATACAACTATACATGCATTACCATATACAGCTATACATTTGAGATAAAGCTTCCGTGTCAAAGTTAGAATTACATAAAACGATTCAGAAGATAATTAAATAGAAAATTTTTAAATTTTAAAATTAGATAATGCGAACGATTTCCTGTTGCTACCTTCTAGTTTATATATTGTGTGTGTGTGTGTGTGTTTTGTGTGTGTGTGTGTGTGTGTGTTTGTGTGTGTGTGTGTGTGTGTGTGTGTGTGTGTGTGTGTGTGTGTGTGTGTGTGTGTGTGTGTGTGTGTGTGTGTGTGTGTGTGTGTGTGTGTGTGTGTGTGTGTGTGTTTTAGGGTACATAGTAAGAGGCAACAGGCACAGAGCATCAACATATCTAAACATCCTTCGAAACCTACCTCCATAAATCTAAATACAACTATACATACATTAATCTAAAAATAAAATGTTCCATACCTCCACCCATTACATTATGGGACACAAATATTTCACAAAAGTTATATCGGTGTTTTGCCAGAAAGAAACAGAGTGTGTGCGCGCGCGCGTGCGCGCGCGTGCGCGCGCATGTGTGTTATTTCCTAATCAAACAACGCCCGTTTTGTCTTCTAGATTGGTCAATATCTTCTCTTCGTTTAAAGTATCAGAAGTGGGTCATGACAACAATAAACAGTGTTTATATATCAAGGTTAGAGAAACAGTGTTATATTTCTCGGATAAACACGAAATTCTGCCATTATCCTCGAGACCCTGGTCATCTGGTGGAGTGGGTATGCCGTCTTGGCTGCTGTGCTAGTCACGCCGCCGAGAGTAGCGTGCCCAGCATTCCACCGACGGTGTTTTGATGACTATACTCCCGTTGGCGTTGTGTTATTGTCAGTGGCTGATGCCTGATGATTCCACTGTGTCCTATTGATCTTATTCCCGCCTGTGACGCATACACTATCCGATACTTGTCACAGCTGGTCACACCGGCTGGTCACGTGATCCCTGTGTGACCACCTCAAGCCGCTTCCGCTTCCAACCACCCTCCCCCCCCCACTGGCAGCCATATCTAATATGGCTGCCAGTGGTAGCGGTGTGTTTATTGTAGTTTCGATCGAGTGCTGTATTATAAATGTGAGTGCATGCTGCCTGCCTGCCTGATTACCTATCTTCTGCGTGTCTCTCTACCTGCCTTTATATATCTGTGTCCACATCCCCCCCCCCATACCTGTGTGTCTACACAACATGTTGCGTGTTTTATAATCGTTCAGATAGTTATCTTCATAATCATGATCGTTTGTAATCAATTATTTCAGTCAGATTATTGATTAGTTGACGGAACAAGAATGTGGTTACATAAAATAAGTGAATATTGACTTAATATTGTATACAAATGTTGATTATCTAGTTCTGACAAAGAGCGACACTATTCTGCTAAATGAGTGTGTGTGTAGTTAGGGTAAATGTCTAAACGCGTTTATGTGCATGTGTGCGCCTGTATAGTACCACACAATCAACCCCCCCCCAACCCCCCATACGCCCACCCCCGTCTATTGTAATATAGGTTCGGGTCTCCTTTGTACATATTTACAAACACGACACAATTACCATCCAGACCGGAAATGAATATAATCATACAAAATGATCTATGGTGTGGAGAGACTTCAATATCACAAACGAATTTTGTACACAAAGATGGAAAGGATCATTTGTCTTCAGGATAATCTACCTTGCGCTAAAGATAATAACAAAAACAGTCTATACGCTCTATATAATCTATCTGCTGGTGACAACCAAACAATCTAGCCGATATAAATATTAAATCTAGCTTGCGATAACAGCCGCGTAATCTACACTCCACGCAAATAAGCACCTCATTCATTCACGTTATCTATTTAGATTTGTGACGGCACAAACCATCTCTCTGTTCACGGGGTAATTTTATTACAGTGAAATATCCCCCCCGAAAATCCTGCCCGGCAGCTACCTGTATATAATCATACTCAGATAACAATTAACAGAGTATATCAGGTGGCGAGATACTTACTATACGATATACACCATATCAACCTACAACCGTCCACTAGACTGTTCCCCGGTTCCTTGTTGGCGCTTTCACTTTCTCATATATGTCACGTTGTTGTATACTGGTGATGATGTGACATTAAATCAGCTGACTGGTGGATGTGGAAGGTTTATTATCTTCCTTTTTGTTGTTCTTGTTCGCTTGTCAACTGAAAATAGTAATTTTCTAGCAAGCCTTAATATATATATATATATATATATATATATATATATATATATATATATATATAAAGGAGATATTGGGCATGTGTTTCACCACACCTATACCGTCACTAATATGTTCATTTTTTGTGTTTGTGTATGTCTATGTCTCTCTCTCTCTCTCTCTCTCTCTCTCTCTCTCTCTCTGTGTGTGTGTGTGTGTGTGTGTGTGTGTGTGTGTGTGTGTCATATATGTGAACTCTGAACCACATATAAGCATATAATGGGCCACGCATGTGCCTCCGATGTGTCATATCTGATACATTATGCCCATGTTCGAGATGAGTCATACCTGTCTATTATTATCTCCGTCAATAATGATTAATCAATATTACGAATAATAAACCACAAAAATTATTATCAAATTATAAATCATCCCTGGAACTGGTGAGACATTACACAGGTCTCAGCATGAAAAGTCTCACTCTGGATTCAGTCCCCTGAAGAATCGTCCAGAGTTTGAATTCACGGTTCAAGATTCTATATGCCTATGCCTTATTATGCAAGGCTAAACACACACACACACAACACACAAACTGTTTCATTAACTAGCTTATACTCTGAAGGTAACCTTAAGTTAGCGCTGGACCTGTTTGTAAAAATTGTAACTCTGAAGCAGGAAGATATGCACTTTATTATCAACAAAATGTTATTTGACAAAACTCTTCTCACACAAAACTGGAAAGTGAAATAATAGTGTCACTTCTGGTGGATGTTTGGTTTGTTTTATACTTATTAAAAATGTATCCTGACACGCATCAGGGACTCTACCGCCCACATACAGTACAATACACAATTATGTACACTGCATTCACGCACGGACACACACACGAATACACACACACTTTATATATATATATATATATATAGAGAGAGAGAGAGAGAGAGAGAGAGAGAGAGATTCGGGTCTCGTAATCTATCTGGAAGTTTACGTTTCCAGCTACAGTGATTAGGAAGATTGTCGGATAAGCAGGTATAATCCGGATCTTATGTATTATCATTGGTGATTATCATGTCAGGATGATTATGATTCGTTGTATACAGAAATGGGATACTTTGTATTTATGCGCGTAAATATACAATAGCTCGTTAAACAACGTTTTACTTACATACAAAACAGTAACATCAGAATAGAGTTCTCCAAACCGACGTTTGGTTTTCGGGAAGAATCCCAGGCTGTCGCTTATTCAGCTACGTTGGAGTGGTTGAGAAACTCCTCCCCCACCACTCACAGGGGAGCGGTACGGAAAGAGGGAGCCGAAACACCCTGAAGGTAGTCACTGCCAGAGTGGTTTACGTCCCCCTTTATTTTAAATAACTCAGTGGAGACTACAGCGCCATTCAACGTGGTCAACCACCCACGACGTTGTGAGCCGAGAAATGAATCTCTGGAAAAGTTTCGACCGCTTGCTGGGATCGAACCTGTGACCTTTGGCACCAAGTGCCGGGTGCTTAACCGCTAGGCCACTTCACCCATGCTTAGTATTCAGAACATTTGTAATTGGAATTTCTTTTTGTAAAAGCAAGGGTATATATCCTTTGATATTAATCCGAGATTCGAGACAAACCATTCAGGCTGAAATCATGTACGTAAATTATCAACAAACTTATCAACAAAATTATCAACAAACGCATGTTACTTGCCCAGAAATCGGATCCGAAATCAGCGTCTTTACAAAATGGCAGCCAGTCGTAGAGAGAAAAATAGTAAATACGATCTTTCTTTGTTTTAATGTTTAATGTTTAATATGTTTGTGCGTAAAATACTTGAGGTAATTTATAAGGTATATATATATATATATATATATATATATATATATATATATTCTAAGAAAACTTAATCTAGAGCTGTATATTCCGTGCACTATTTGCGAATACAGGCTTTAAACGACTTTAGCAGATACAATACGCTCTTGAAGCATTATAAATACTCCTGACTCAGGAATAGAAACACTGTATCAGAACATCTCGAGTGGTGACAATTGACACAGTTCGTGTGGTTAGTGTGTTTAATATAACAACTTTTGTTGCATATAAAATTCACCTTAGTAATATGTGAGAATAGAATTATCATTCCTAGGTACCTATATTATAACTATAATATAGTTTGTGTAGCAGACATAAGGTCTGGTTTGAAAACGTTACTATAATAGTTTTAACAGCGCCGAGACATTCACGCCATATATATATATATATATATATATATATATATATATGTATATATATATATATATATATATATATATCCACGTACAAGTTGAAGTAATATAAAATTAAATTTGATGCCATCACTTTATAATATAAGGTTTTATTAAGATTTTTTTATCATTCAGTAATAATTAATACAACAGATTAGTGATACTGAACATTTGACTAATCACGTTCGATATAGGTTATGTGATGTAATATTTGTAAATCATTACCTGACGAGTTCCAAACGCTATTCCTGTCTCGGTAATAATTAACTATTAATTATGACATCATCAGGGGAGTCTATAAAACTGTTTCAGTATTTCCCGTTTAATCTAAATGGACCAACTCTGGTGAAGTTGTCCACCTTATCCTATGTTTAAATTTAAAAATTCTACTCGGCAACTGAGAGAGGGGGGGATCGCTGTGACTCACTTCAAGTGAACGATGTCTTGGGATTAAACAATAATAGCATATTTCATTTGTCAGCAGGCCATCTCAGCCAACTATTGTTAATTACTTAGTATCCCTGTTAATTCATCGTGAAGAACCGCTGCCAGTGTTACAAACCAGGATGTCGCGATGACACTGTTGATTAGACAAACAAGTCAAGCTCCTTGATGAAGACTAAAAGACGTTTTTCTTTATCAGTTTACAGATATTATTAGGTTTTAGTACTAAATTACTCCTATCCTCCTCTCACTCTCTTCCGTGGCTCCCCCTATATATTATATATATATATATATATATATATATATATATATATCCCCTTTCTTTCTCTCTCTCTCTCTCTCTCTCTCCACGTACACGCGCGCGATTCGACACATGCATCCCAGTTACGGGGTCAACCAAAATCCCGTATGACCAGAATAGTTATCTGTTTACATATGACTAGTTCTCCCCGACTACATTGTCCGTGCCTTATCTAGCAGAAGTTATTGAAATGGTTTGCTCATTTTATCACGACACACGCATCTCGTTACATTGCTCTCGTCCTCCGGCGGCAAATCTATACCCATACAACACTCTATAGGCCGCCATCTACGAGCTTGGTCTGTGGTTCGGGTCATTAAGTCGTGGTCCACATTCCACAAGCCGTGGTCTAATCGTCGTGGTCTATGAGTCTTGCTCTAAAGGTCGTGGTCCATATGTAGCCTGGTCAACGAGTCGTGAGCCATTACTGGTAGCTGGCAGGTGGTCGTTCTCTCCTGGCCAGTCTCACTCAGTGACTCACCACATTCTGGATCATATCCGGTTATTGAGTGGTGCTTTTGTTGTGAGTAATGAGGTGCTAAAATTTGCCATCGCACACACACACACACACATATGTTATAAATAATATTTAAGCACGTTATTAAAACTAAATTTGAAGAATCAAACATTTGGTTTGGTTTGAAAATATTAATATCTAGTTTTAACAGCGCCGGAGCTAAGACGCGCCATTACGATTTGCTTTCACACAGATGCCACTTTTATAAAAGAAACTTTAGCTGTCAGTTTTAATTGTAGTCGCTTCCTGAGACCTATCCGTTGTACAAACTGACCTTTGAAGACAGTGACAATTGGGTTATATAGTTTGTATAATATTGCTTTGCAGAAAGATACAGAAACTGAAAAATAGCTATAAATAGGGTTGTTTAGGCAATTAACATAAAAATTCTCGCAACTGCCGTGATCTGACTTGGGTGTTTTACTGCCAAACACCACGGCTATAGGTGATTCGGTTTTTGTTTTGCTTGGCGGCTTAGGTACTAATGAGACATTACACATGTCCCAGCATGAAAGTCGCCCCTTCAGACTCCGTCCCGTGAAGAATCGTCCATAGTTTGAACGCACCCTCGAGATTATCTGTACTAGTGCCTTACTCCACACTTCTAATGCACACGCGCGCGCCCATACACACACCGGATTGAAATTCATTCACGTCACAAAACAGTCTTTTAATGGAGTATTGAATTGGAAACAATATAACTACTATTACTATTATTGTGTTTTATTTCCCGTATGAATGTCAGAGCAGACATCTTTGTTTCGAAACTTTTTACTTTAAACGCGATAAAAAACGCGATAAAACTACAATGAATTATGGTTGATATGTGACTTATCGCATCATATAGGTAATGTCTACCTGTCCTCGCCTGTCCTAACACAATCAGTCCTTTATCTCGTATTGTTTCTCGCGGCTTGCCATAGATCTGTTCGTTCCTGTGTTTGTGTACTTGCCGCCGATAGAGAAAGACAAAGAAATATTCTACTGGTTTATATCATTTGAGGCAAGCATCTGTTTCTCTTAATTTACTTATCTTGGCCACTCAAAATTGAGGCAGATCAACAACGGAGACCGTTAGGTACTCAACTGAACGGCCCTTGGATATCGTTTACGCTTGATTCTCAGTTCCTCTAAAACCTGTAACAGATCAACAAACATACCGCTGTGTGGATGTCCTTGAGTGGTTGAAATCTCCACGCTTTATCATCATCATCAGCAGCAGCAGCAGCAACAGCAGTATCTGATGTACCAGCCCGTTTCTTTGAACGAATTTTCAAAATTAATCTTCCGTTACATTCATCTGATGTCGACTTGCTGGCCGCGGGGCCGGTACAACCTGTTGTTTGTTGTATTCGCAGAAACATAACTCTAATTACTCGAATTTGGGCTTTCTGCGAACGGTTTTCAAAAGGAAATGCCCAAGGGTGTGACCAAAGGGGGGGGACTTCCGGAGAGAAGGTCGACACTTGACGCGGATAATTGGTTGATTGTGGTTAAGACTATTATATCGTGTCGAGAAAATGACTTGTTGGCTATTGTCAAGTCAAATATTGTATGTGCTTAAATCATACAGGCATCTTTAGTAAGATTGGTCTTACAAGACATCCTTGAGGATCGGGTCAACCGATTTTTGAACACAGGTGGTCTTCTACGGCAGAGCCTGGTTCTTTATAAATAAAGTGATCGCACCAATTATATGGGTATGTTAGAATTAATGTCCCCTTTGATGTGGTGGTCAAGATTATAGGTTTTACTGTATGTTCAAATTGCTTGCTGAAGGAATATATATATGTGGGGGGAGGGTGTTAGTTAAAAGACCCAGTGAAATCTTGTTTGGCACGCATGATGTTTACAACATTACTCTATTGGTGAAGATGACATGTTGATGATGATGATGATGATGATGATGATGATGATAAGGATTCTACCAGTGGCATAGTTAACAAATAAAAATAAACAGAATATAAATCAGTGATGCGGCTACGTCTATTTCATTACTTGTATATAAACTATACCTGTTGGAGATGGGGGTGGGGGGGGGGGCGATTTCTCTCCATTTATTTAATTATAACTAAGGCTAATTGGTCACACAAAGAGCCAAAACTCTGATTCTTATTTATATCGCTGCCTCCAATATGATGAAGATGATGATGATTGATGTTTTACGGCCATATTTGTGTACATGGTAGGCTAAATGGACCTAGCGACATCCAAGGGTAATGAAGCGAAGTCAAAGATGAAACACCCTTCAGATATGCCCAGGCAGAGATTCGAGCTCAGGTGGTAGTGATCTGTGGTCCAACAGGCTACCAACTGGGCCACGGAGGCGCCTTGCCTTCAATATGAACACCTGATTGGTATTGATGATAAAGTACCGCAATCACAACTAGTATAATCCTATTAGCGTTTTGTTGTTATATATTTATTTAGCTCATTGAATTTATTTGCTATTTGCGTGTACATACATACACAATGTGAGTTAGTTGATTTATGACAATTATGTACAGAAGGATAGTTGTAGACAAATATTATTTAAAATTTGTCTGAAATTCATAATTAGTACATTTACACACATTCATAACATATATATATATATATATATATATATATATATATATATATATATATATATATATATAGTATAGTAGTTAGTTAGTTAGTTAGTTAGTTAGTTAGTTCGAGAGTATAATCTCTCCGGCCAAATCGGTGACTCCGCCTGAGCTGTATTGTTCAGCTTTCTCGGGAACTCCTCATAGATGTGATGGAGTTTGTATCCGTTTCGATTGTGTATCCTGGTATTTTGGGTTTGTCTGGGATGTTTTGCAGGTATTTATCAAGTTTGTGCTTGAAACTGGTCACGGATCATCTAGTATGGCCACGGATATTTACTGGAAAGCTGTTGAAAAGCTGAGGACCCATAATTTGAAAGCTCCCTTCTCTGATTGCCCTAATTTTACTAGATGTGCACTGTTTTATTTAGGGGACTTGGCACAGACGACCCTGACTTGTCGATGTATATGATTTTATTCCAACATTTAGGACAATTCCTTCTAAACTTTTCCAGGTGTATATAATTCGGTATCTTACGATCCTCCTCTCCTGAGAGTATATCTTGAGGGCTGATAGTCGATCCTAATAATTTAGCTCAGATATTGGATATATCTTACTGGAGAATGATCTGAAGAGGGACTCAGTTATTCTGGATATCTACAACTCTGTGTGTATCCATAGCTGGGAGCAGCAATCTATGTGTGGCTGGACTATGCTACACCATAGTGTTTTCATGGTGTGCATATCTCTGGCATGGAAAGTTCTTATGATCCACACGCATTTTTGCCGAACTTTGCTGTCTTTTCATGGTCAGTGAAACTGAGAGTGTCACTCATTTTGATACCAAGGTCTTTAACACATTGAGTTTGTTAACTTTTTCTGGTGTTTGGGCCAAAGTTTGAGGTGGAGTCTTTTATGTCCTGATTTGTACCATATCGGAGTAGTTCAAACTTGTTTTCATTAAATTGCATGTTGTTGATTTGTTGCCACTTGTATATTGTTTTGAGGTCGTTTTGTAGTTTTTTGACGTCATCCTCACTCTTGTATCATCTGCAGACGATGAGACATGGTTGTATGTATTGTTATTTATGTCCCCAATAAGAATGATGATAATATTGAGCCTAGAACAGTTCCCTGAGGTACACTACTTATCATCTTGGACAAAGTTGAACTGGCATCATTTGTTGTGATGAACTAGGTTCTATCATTAAAAAAATTATTAATCCATGTCCCCATTATCCTCCAATATCAATTTATGGCATAGGATCCCATGATTAACCGTATCAAATGCTTTTGCAAAGTCAAGATCTTTTTCTCCCGATCTGGTTGACTGAAAATACTTTCATAATGTAGCCGAAGTGTTTCTGCAATTTCTTTCGGTTCGTGTACACTTTGCCCTTGTTCATCGATTAAGGGGCTTATATTTGATTTGGTTTTGCTATATTTAGCTGCATATTTGTAGAAGAATTTAGGGTTCTCTTTTATTGCAGTTATTGCTTTTTCTTCTTGTTGTTTACGAAATAAGGTTAGAATCTTGATTTCCACATCATGGAGTGTTTTTGTATTTACTCGGGTAGTTGAGAGTTTCAATGCATTGTTCGAGTTCTTTTTCTCATGAGTTCTACTACTTTCCCTTGGAATACATTTTGATTTAGACTTAAAATTCTTAATGGGGTGAGTATTTCTGCAGACCTGTTCCACTTTGGTTAAGAAGTTATGTACTTTATTTGTACACTTTTCTCCCAGAGCAGTATTCCAATTTATTTCACTTGGCACTTGGTTCTGGTTGTCCCAATCAACATTGTTGTAGTTAATTTTGACAATGGAGCCTTGTTTTCCTCAAAATGGTTAGTAGTAATCCGCTTTGGGCTATAATTCAGAGTTATATCTAGAATGTTGTGCTCAGAGAGCACTGTTGGTGTTGGGAGATAGTGGTGGATGAGTTGCTCATTATTCAACAAGGCTAGATCCAAGATGTTATTACCTCTGGTTGGCTCTAGGATGTATTGGTTTTAAAAGATTGCATCTATGAGTTGCAGGAGTGACATAACCTGTTCCTTTTCAACTTTTGTACCACCAGATATTAGTTTACCATTGGGCCACTGTAGTCTGGGGAAGTTGAAGTCACCCATGATCAGTATATCTGGCTTTAAATGCTTGATATCCTTTGTGGTGTTTTTGCAGCATTCAGTATTAGTTTTAGCGATAAGATTGTAGTTTATTATGTACATTGATATTCCACTGCAATATTTGTATGAGATATTCATGATTTCTGATGTAGGTTGACCATCATGTATATAAACCATTAACCCACCACTGTTTCACTCTATATGGTCTGATCTGTATGGGGTGACTCCTTCTAAGTGGATTTCACTATTTTGAATATCTGGTGTCAGGTGTGTTTCTGTGAGGGATATAAATCTGATAGTTCTGTAGTTAGTCATATCTTGGAGATAGGGGACTTTGCTTTGATTACTTCTTGGATAAAGATCCTGGATATGTTAGCATATATTTAGTCTTGGTAATCTGGCCCTGGCCATATAGCTGGGACATTTTCTATTGCACTGCCTGTGAGCTTAACTGGGCTCGTGCTGTTCGGGGTATCATAACGGCCTATAGTTGGCTGGCTTGCTCCTGTTGGGCAGTTTCTATTGTTTTGAGCTGGGTCTGGATCTGTTGAAGAATCTCTGAAAAAGACTGTCCAGTTGGGATTTGTGGGTGTTCCATGTACTGGTTAAGTTTTTCTATGGGTTAGGGACGACGTGCATCAGCATAGTTCAATTTAACTGTGCCTTTTGGCATCGTGGGGGCAGCATTTTCATTGTTTGGTCTCTGTCGTTCTGTTCCTTTAATATGCATATATTTGCAATTTTTATTAAAGCATTCATGATTATTTAGTGAGATCCTACAGATTCTGGGATGGAAAAATTCAGATTTTCTCCCATTGGAGCAACCATTTGTTGCCTTGTCTCCATATGTCATAAATTTCGTACATGGTTTTGGGTGTCTAAAAGTGCAGTTTTTGCTTATTGACTGCAGTTTTCTGACACACGAGTATTATTATTTTGTGCTTTTGTTTAACGTTTTTGATCCAAGAATTGCATATATATTTTAGGGCCAATTCATCCCACTCCGTGTGATGCAATTTGGTATTTATATCAATTTGTCACAGACTTCATCGTCATAGTATAAACAAAGATTATTTATAAAAACACGTGTTACCTCACGCCATTTTGAATTCATGGAGCGCCAGGGCCCTAGCGACTGGAGGTAGAGTATCACGGACAGCTTCCTTCGTTAACATGGCGCCTAATGGCACTGGTTCATTCTGAGCCGCTTTCGGCTGCAGTAACAGAAAAGGTATGCACAAATAAAGACATTCCCGAAAGGAAATGAAAGCTAGTGTAAAAATTTGATACGATCTGGCTTTTTAAAAATAAAGGATATTTAAAAAATAAGCATAACAATTTGAAGTAGACACGCCCTTACTTGACATGACCCAAGCAGTAGGCTCAAGCAGGATCTATCTATATCTATATTTGTTTTAGACAAAATCTGATTAAATTTTATTGAACAATATCAACCTATTAATCACAAAATGGGTATGTAAGATATACGTAAACTTACAGCTACATGTACTGGAGCCACTGAAGATGTTATGGGCGGGAGGTATATTTTACTTAATATTGTTAATATTATAATTGGACTTCTAAAATTACATTACTATAATCAAATAATATTTCCCTAATTAAAATAACTATAAGTATTTACATGATCACCTACATCCATATTTATCTTTAAACGTAAACAATTGGTACTTATTGATATATATGGACTTCTATTTATAATTTAAATTTTATGAAATTAATTATTAAATACCTCAACTAGAATGAATGGTAGAAACATTCCTTTTGTTATTTTTTCTATTGACAGAAGTAAAAGATGGGTTATTAATTTTGTTGTCGTTCAGATATATGATGAGGAAAGACTTAAATTACTTGAATACTATTTGTAGAATGTATGATATGCATTTCACTGAAACGGAATTAATGAACCAGACAACTTATCTAGAATGCTATTCCAACTATTTTTGATGTACCAAATCCACCGCATGCATCCACTGAAATCAAAGAGGAAGGTATTAACAGATAGGAGACCTATACCGGAGACAGGGCCAGCTGGGATGGTAATTAATATTTATAAATATTAATGGTGAAAATTGGTATTATAAAATTAATTAAATAAGAAACAAGGCATCAAACCCATGAAATGTTGTCAGCCCATTTCATATCTTAATTAATTAATACAAAAAAGGATTACCAGCACCTGAATTAGTACTTGAATGTTCAGCTCATGTGCTTTAATTTGTATACTTCTCTTCATAACTTAAATGCATATAAAATCAAATTCTTTAACCAACTTGAAAAAAGGAAAACATGTGTTTACACATTGTGTATGCACTTGTTTCAAGTCATTATTTTACAAGGTATTGTTCTGTTTCAGTCCTTGAAGTTCTATGATGATGATATACCATGTAAACAGGCCATTCTCTTGGTTACAGATTTACTGGTGTTATCCGTTACAGTAGTCAATGCATGTGCCTATTACATCTCTGGGTATATTCTGTCTAATTTTAAACAGTTCACTGATCTGGACTAAATGTCATATTTTTGTAGTAATGGTGGTTTAGAGCTGGAAGCAATTTGGGTTATTCTGTCCATTTGATAACAAATGACTGATTGTAACTATAGATAAACCCGTGGCACAAGAGATTTGATGTCACTTATTCTCTATCTCTAACATGTTAACGCAAACATAAACATTGTTAATATTCCATGTATATTCTTTGTTCTCAACTGGGCAGGCCTATATTGCATGGTCTATATTATTGAGGTGTAGACTTTAAATGATTTTTTTTAGTTAATATATGATAGACGGACATGATCATTATATGGTGAATTGTGTTATGATTGCGTTATAATAGCTTTATTTTTCATTATATGTTTGTATGCATTTACCTCATATATACCTAATTGTTTTCATTAAAAAAACTTGTGAAAATTACGCCTTCCACACACAAAGCTGTGAAATAACCTAAACCACGTTCAATTATTTTCTGATCAGCTGTCAAGTGATCGCAAATTGTAGGCTATGAATTAATTAATTGACTGGGCTGTGAAATCACTTAATTATTTATTTACAGTTTCAGAGCTTCGTTTCCTTCGATATCATGTGTGCACAATTAAAGTGCTAATTAATAAAAGAGTATGTGATCATGTAACATATAGTACTAGTATTGGCAATTCATTTCAATCATGCGCACACGATCACATGTGGTTAACCAGAGAGCTTTTGTTTATCTGAGAAATACCTCCGGTCGCTGGAGGCGCCACTGGTTCAAAATGTAACATGTCGCCGCAAGAGTAACGCCTCTCTATATTTCAGCTCTCTGGTATAAATGTATCAAAAGTTAATTTGTCGAAGATGTGTGTGGTTGGTGCAAGTGGTGCACTGCTGCTTATAGTGAGGGCTAGTACGCCATCAAAAGGATGATACCCGAATTTAGTTCATCATTTATATAGAGGGGTGACGCCGTGACCCAGCGCGGTTAGCCACAACCCTCTAGTACCAGAGAATAAACCCGGATTGAGCTATGCCCGAGGGGTGTTTCATCTTACACATCATTCTTTGCCTTTGGAGATCGCTTGCTCGATCCATGGGGCTGCAATGTGCATAACAGAATAAAACCAAAAGAGCGGTATATCATCAAAGTGTAATTCTACCCCCAACACTCTTTGGTCATTTACATAATGTTATCTAACGTGGCCGGATGATCCCTATAATACTAATTATATACTTCCAGGAGAGGAGACTTTGTTATGGACACAGACGTCCTCCGTCTGGTCCTCAATTCACGGTGTCCATGGCGACCTTCGTCAATACGCCACAACGCAGAACACCATCCAGAGTTACAGTCGCGTCCGGAGCAAGTCAAGTAAGAACGCCAACAGGATAGGACTGACCTATGACCCCGTTCAGGATCTGGTCTGCTGGAGTGATGACTCCCTGAGAGCGGTCTACTGTCAGCCGAGGTCGGACATGCTCAATTTGACCTCGTCCTCGCTAAGGACGTTACTCTCGGGCATTATCGACGTTCGGGATATCGCCGTTGATTGGCAGACGGGTAACATCTATCTAGCCAATGGCAGGTCGATTGTTGTGACGCCTAGCCGCGGACATTATCAGGATATCTATAAACATTTGATATGGGAAGGCCTGAGGAAAGTGTCCGGAATAGCTGTTGATCCTAATAACAAGTAAGTCGAACCAGTTCACAAAATATGTATTTTTAACGTTTCCCTGTGTTGTTGTTATAAATATTGTCAGGTGATGTACATCATTTATAAACAAACTATTACAGAGTGTTACAAAAAGATACAATATATAATATATATATATATATATATATATATATATATATATATATATATATATATATATATAAAAGAGAGAGAGATGATGTGTGTGTGTGTGTGTGTGTGTGTGTGTCTTTGTGTTTGTGTGGTGTATGTGTGTGTGTATGTGTGTGTGTGTGTGTGTGTGTGTTTTAGCAGTTTATAATAATGTACTGGCACAGATAATCTGGAATCGTGTATTTAAACTTTAGACAATTCATCATACTGATATTGAATAATGTATTATATATATATATATATATATATATATATATATATATATATATATATATATATATATATATATATAAAATATAACTTTGGAAAATGTTCTTACCTGCTTCCAAACTACTATGCTAATTCCTAGTAAGTTATGTTGGACTGACACAGAGCGAGGCCGCGTAGAGTGTTCGACATTGTTGGGTGCTGGTCGGAAGCAGCTAATAGATCAAGGTCATCCCGTCGGCATAACG